>PVIJ01006443.1:0-92331 GCA_004024925.1 Scalopus aquaticus | reverse complement strand
TTTGTTAGATAGGCCGCCTCTGGTTCCTCTGTCCTGCCAGATGGCTGATGACAGATATCCTATTTTGGCCTCGGGTTCCTCTGCCCTGCCAGATGGCTGATGATAGATATCCTATTTTGGCCTTCCGCCCTTGTCCTTAACTTGAATTTCCCTGTCCCTGTTACATGTTTACATATTTGTTCAAGCCTTGCAAAATGGCATTACAACAGTTAAAATGGCGTTACAGCAGTCAAGCTGGACTGGGGTCTTTCAAGATGTGTGCTACCACACCAGACCCACCACTGCCTCTACCCCAGTCTCTGTGCTGTACACCCATTTATCTGCGAGATCAGTCTCTCTTCTTTCCAAAGAATGGCCATTACCTTCTGTGGAGACCCCAGCCCCCCTTGTTCTCAGGATATTGTCTTGGTGCCCAGAGTTCCAGGCTAGAACGCAGAGTCAGGCAGGGGCCTCTCACCAGGACAAGTCTTGGTATGAGGAACATACTGGAAAACCAGTATCTGCTGAAAACAGCAGGCAGACATTATGGCCAGATTCTTTTAACCAGCTAGATCACCTTGAGAGGAAGTTAAAAGTAAACAGGAACTAGAGATAGGATGTTTTGATCAGTGGCATCAATGGAGCCCCCCTAGCTTGTGCCAATCACGCATCTCCATTACACATCCCCACCAGGCACATTCCTCCTCCACTCATTCCTCCATGTACTTGCCCACCTTCCCTGAACCTGATCCCCAATAAATGTGAGACTGCCCTGGGAAAGGGGCTGCACCCCCTGATGTGTGAGCCCCTCTGTCTCTCTGTCTGTCTGTCTGTCTCTCTCTCTCTCTCTCTCTCTCTCTCTCTCTCTCACCTAGGACTTTGAGCTGTCTTCCCTCTATCCCACACAGTTCCCAATGCTGCCGCCCCGCGAGGCAACAACGTTCAGCCACACGATGACTACAGGGACAGTGACTTCATACAATGATGACACTCCCAGTCATCTCAGAAAGTCCAGGTCTGGGTATCTGAACCAAGTGGAGCCAATGAGTCATTTTCTGAAGAGATTTGAAAGGATGGAAATGGAACAAAAAGACAATAATTGCAACACGTGTTGCATGCTTACTATGTTCCAGTGTATATAATAACACCTCCCTTCTTATGTGTGGGTAGCATTGTCGCCCCCATTTCGTATATAAAAAAACTACAGGATGAAAAGTTAGATGATGTGCCGAAAGTTAAACAGGTAGAAAATGGCAAAGCATCAAACCAGAACTCAAATGAGACAATTCAGTCCAATAATCCACACCTTTTTCCATCAGACTCTACAACTGCCCCAAGTTTCAGAAAGAGAGACGAGGTAGAGGGTTCTCCAGGGGCTGGTGCCCTCCAGGAAGCAGAGAGGCAGAGAAACTAATAACTCAGATGTACACAGAAAAGCAGAAACAAGAAACAAACAGACTTGATAACACATTACCACTTTCAGTCATTCTGTAGACAAAAAATAAAAGCTGTCCTTGAATTAAGAGAGTCTCAGTTTTCATACATAATTTGCAGTCAAATGAGTCTCATATGACCATCAGAGCCTCTTCCTTTGGAGCCTCCCTGGTGGTGCGAGTTCAATGCCCGGCCGGGGAGAATCCCACATGGCGCAACAGCCCTCTCCTGCCTCACCCGCTGCTCCCCTCAGCAGTGTATTTCAGTCAGTCTGCCTGTTCTGCTCCCCACTCTACCTCTGGTGAATCCTCTCACTGCCCCACACCTCTGGCCTGCACCCCAGCGTGTACGCATAAATAAATCTTTTAAAAAATATGCATAAATAAATAAATCTTAAAAAAAAAAGAACCTCTTCTTTTATCTCCCAGCCCTTCACTTTTTTAGAAAAAAGATAAGTGTCCACAGATTTCTATTCATGATAAAATGTAATCTAGGATGTGGCTACTCAGAGAGGGGTCCATGGACCGGAAACATTGGTACCATGTGAGAATATTTGAGCTATGCAAATGGTACCGTGACCCAATGAAACAGAACCAGCGTAATTCAAGGTAATTCACAAGTGATGAGTATTTACATTGAGTTCTTAAAAATCCCTGGTGTGAACAGTTATAAAATCCTTCCATGTGAAGCATCTAGAGGCGCTTCCATAACCAAATCCCTTAAATGCATGAGCAAGTCTTACAGGGCAGGGAGAGGGGCACCCCCAGAAACCCTAAACCTGCCCATTCTAAATAGGTTCTGCCATCTGGCGCATCAGGACCAAACATATAAGACCTTAAGTGGAAAAGAAACTTTAATACAATTAGTGTAATAATACAGAAAAGGCAAAGAATATAGTTCCTAAACTAAGCACCCAAAGCTACCCATCACCTTGTGGGCAAAAGTCCACCCAAATGGGCTTGGCCCAAAGCAAGGCCCGAAAGCCTGCCCCAAGTCTAAAACACGTTTCAGCAGGGACCCACAGAAAAGGGTCAGAAACAGCTAAACAAGTCTGGGGGGAAAAGAGCACAGTCAAAATCCAGATCAACGCGGCCATCATTAACCTCCCCACGGGTCTCTCCCCCACATCTGCCTCAGTCAGCCCAGGCCAGTGCAGCTTCCTACATGTCTCTCTGCTCCTTGGGCCTCTTCTGGCCTCCATCCTGCTTCCTTCCTTCTTTTTTCTCTCCTTCTCCAGCTTCTTATCTCTCCTGCTCAGCTCCGCCCTCCCTTGGGTGGGGCAGGGAACCTGGAACACTCCCCTTTCCCGAGGACCGCCCTCTTACACAAGTACACTAAAGAAAGAACAAATTCCAAACATGAAGAAGAGAGCTGAAAAACTGAAATTCAACAGGAGCTGACCCGGTAAGTGAGGGAGCAGCCCAGGGGCATGAAGGGTTTGCACCTTAATGTCACAAGGAGGCCTGTTCTGACCTGGGCAAGGGAGGGTGCTGGAAGCGCCTCCCCACAAAGCTGGAATCCTCAAAGGGATTCATCTTCTCGAAAGAGTAGAGTGGGAAGAAATCCTCCCAAGGAGGTAAAGGAAGGACAATCATATATGATGAAGCTTAGGACGTGACTACTGATGAAGGAGATACAACTTAAAAATAAGCTTAAAATGAGACCCACACAAGGAGGTGGGGGTAGACGGAATTAGCATAACCATGAACCCAGCTATACTAATGCCTAGAACACAAAAGCAGACTCAGGCAGGTATCAGACTGCTGGGCTGAAGGTAAAGATAAGGAGATTGAGCCCATTGTACAATTTCCAGTCTCCTTTCACATTCTAGTTAAGTTATTCAAAATCAGTACCAGCCATCCTCCAAGGAGAGCCCCTTCCAACTGAAAGAAGGCTGTATCAGTGCCATCCCGGCAGGAACTGGGGGCAGCCATTTCTCTGCCCACCTGTGCCTATGCAGGTGCTTTCCTTTACCAACTCTGTCCTCTGCAGGGCAGCGGCTGCCTGTCTGCCCGTGACCTGCACCATGCAGGCCTCTCTTAGCAAACCTGCCCCTCAGGGGGCAGCTCTTTCTGCCCACTTGTGTCCTTACAAGTGTCCTTTACTTCCTTGCCCTAATAAACCTGTTCTTTAAGTGTAACTGAGTCTCTGAGAAACTTGTCACGTGCCGCCGAAGGGAGCTCTGGGGAAACCTTTCCCAGAGTGAACCCAAGGACCCCGCTCTCAAACGCATCTCCAAAAACTCCAAGACTCCAAAAACAACATCAACTATCACAATGCACAGGTAGAGTAAAAGATTAGAAATCTGAAGAGAAAATCAGTGAAGGGGAAGATAGATCCGAAGAAACGATCAAGCATGTTCCCGGAGGGAGATGCAAATCCCGAATGGGGTAAGGGGAATGGAGAAGAGACGGAGAATGTTCAACATGTATGTGATAAAAGCAGGAAGGAGAGAATGGATGAAACGGGAGAGAGGCAAAACTGGAAGAAATAACAGTTGTGATTTTTTCACAATTGATTAAAGACAAAATCTCAGTTTCAGGACTTAGGATGAGTGCCAGGCCGAATACAGCCAAATGTACACGTTAACCGTAATGAAGAAGCTATAAGAAATTAAGGACAAAACAGTAGAAAAGTGAGAGAAGAACAATCAATACTTACAGTGATATACTAATTAGACTGACAACAGACTTCTAAATATGAACAACAGAAGGAAGGAAATAATTCAATAACATCTCCTAAGTACTTAAGAAGAGGGGGTCTCATTCCAAAATTTTAAATGCAGGAAGCAACCATGAAAGAATGAGGTGATATAAAGACATTTTTCAGGCAGACAAAATGAAGGAGGAAAGTTCTCCATGTTCCTCCATACTGAAGATACAACAAAACCATATCTCACTGAAATCAATAAAACATATCTCCTAAAGGTTTAGCCTTAAAAGAAAGTGTCTGCCATACAACGTCTCACCATCTGTTAGAAGCTAAGAGGCACTGAAAAAGCTTTTGGATGATGAAGTTATTAGTACTGTAGGGAAACAAAAATATCCCATGTCAGGTCTCCCTGGTGGTGCAAGGGGTTAAGTCGCAGCACTGCAAAGCTATCTGCAGCCACTGTAGCATGAGTTTGATCCCCAGCCAGGGAGCTTCCCACATGGCGCAGCAGACCTCTCCTGTCTCACCCGCTGCTCCCCTCAGTGTGTTTTACTCAATCCGCCTGTTCTGTTCCCTACTCTGTCTCTGGTGAATCCTCTCAACCCCCACACCTCTGGCCTAGACCCCAGTTCCTGTAAGCATAAATAAATAAATCTTTAACAAAAAATCCCATGTCAAAACATGTCTTTTTAATAAAAGGTTGATTTCATGGAAGTAGCTGTCAAGACTGGGTAGAGGTCTCTTTGAAAAAGACATTTGCATGTAAACTTCTCTCTGTAAGGCCATCTCCCTCACTCTACTTGGAAGACCTAATTAATCTCCTGTCTGGAGTCAGTGGAGAAGGCAGACCTTAAACATACCTTCCCTGGTAAACTCTCTATCCGTCTCCCCCCTTTCCTCCTCCAACTTTCCTCATCTCATCTCGACTAAGCTATTTAAGTTGCCAAGTCACAACTTACTTAGTGTTCCTAGGTCTGTCCTGTAACTACAGGAGGCACAGATGTTATAGTGAAATATATTTTGGCTTTTTTCTCTTGTCAATCTACGGAATGCTGATTTGATTATTTGCCACCAGAGAAGAAACCAGAGGGACACGGATTTCCTTTGCTTCCTGATACTACCCTGACAGCAGACCTGGTAGAAATCACCTCTTTGTGCAGCCCTGTGCAAACAGACAGGCCCGTAGGTGCTGAGTCAGGAAATCTGCATGCAAGTGCTTGCCTACTGCTAGCTGGCTCTGTCACTTTGGACAACTTACTCTGGTTTCCTGTCTAAAAAAGAAGCATCACTTCCTTTTTACAGCGCCCCTCTCCACTACATACTGTTCATCTTGCACCTCCCTGACTGCTGCTGTCTGGGACACATCCAGGGGCCACACACAGCCACTTCACAACCGAGGTAGTTTGAACACTCGGCTTCACTATAAAGGTCTCAGGCCTAAAACCCCAGTTCACAAATACAGACTGGTAGCCAGCGAGTGTTTACATCAAAGACTCATAAGAAAAACTAAATATTCCCAAAGCCCAGTCAGATGTCTCTCATCCTCCACCCCACACCCACATCATGAAGTCATCACTCTCCGGAGTTCTGGGCAGACTCAGCTGACGGGTCCATCAAGACTCCTAGGAGTCTGGAATTTCTGCCCTGCAAGCAACATCCCCCCTGGCCTGAGTTCTGCATTCTGAACACCTCAGCACTTTGTTTGTGGTTTAAGCTACCACTCTCCTACTTTCAACAGAGGATAAAAAGATGATTTATTGTTGGCCTTTAATGACCGCAAGAAATACTGAATTCTTCTGGTCCCTCGGGGCACCATCTCACATCTTAATTACAAGTTTATGTATTATTCAGCCAATGCTAGAAACTTCGCTTGGGGTTAGCATGAAACCATTAGTCTTCATTTGCACTCCTTGATCTTTCCTCTCACTTCCGAGTGATAGTCATTCCCGTCCTGTCGCTTCTTTAATTACACTTGACTTAGAACTGGTTTTTCCTTGGAGCCCCTGACTTTTTCTGGCAGAATGCCCTTGACTTTTCCAGCAAGAGGGTTTGACTCTCAGCTGGGCCACTTGCTAACAAGTGGTAGGGATGCCCACTGGCTATTTATCGCCCCCAGAAGTCCAGCAGAAGTGATTTCTTGTAGGAGATTACCAGGTGAATACAAGGATAATTTCCTTTTCCGGATGCACACGTGCACACAGCTATCACACGTATACACGCACATATGCATACTTGCCTAAAGATTCAAATAAGGCCAGTCTATCCTTCAGCAGTTGCTCAGAAAGGCTATTGTCTTACTCACAGAACTAAAGATTTGAATAAGAGTAGCTAATACTTTTCAGGTATTGTCTGTCAGAAATCTCCCTCACACCCTTGCATTCAGCACTGTTCTGTGCTCAGCTCCCCGGCTTCCTCTCCACACTTCCAACATGCTCTGAGCTCTTGGTCTCCCAGCTGCTGTAAGATCTTTGTCAGTGAGTCCTTTTCACCTTCTATTTATGCAAGGTGTGATGGACAAACTCCCCAGACCCTTGCTTCCCCTTTGAAAGTGTCCAAGAATTTAATTTGAAATTGATGCTACTCTTTGCAGGACCCCCAAAAATAAACTCAGACCATTTGTAGCAACATGGGTGGAGATGGAAGGGATGATGCTCAGTGAAATAAGCCAGAAGGAAAAAGGAAAGTATCAGATGCTATTGCTTATAGGAGGAGTATAGGGAAACCGCACAAGGCTTAAAAACAAAACCCTTGGAGGCAACTATAGATCTGAGGCCTACAGCAGGAAAGAGGGGCGGGAGAGGGGTCAAAACAGGGGCAGAAAGAGCACAAGGGACTGTGGGGATGAGTCACAGGTGCTGTAGTGGTGGGAGAACTTCAGGGGCTACACCTCAAGTGAGAAATCAAATACTGGTCAAGGGCCTCCCTGGTGGCGCAGTGGTTAAGCGCTGCGCTGTGGAGCTGTCGGCAGCGGTGATGCAAGTTCAACACCAGGCCGGGGAGAATCCCACATGGCCCGGCAGACCTCTCCTGCCTCGCCCGCTGCTCCCTTCAGCAGTGTATTTCCGTCCATCTGCCTGTGCTGCTCCCCACTCTGTCTCTGGTGAATCCTCTCACCACCCCCACGCCTCTGGCCTGTACCCCAGCTTGTATGCATAAGTAAATAAATCTTTAAAAAAAAAATACTGGTCAAAAATGAAAAATGATGTAAGAAAATTAAAAAGCTTTTTTTTAAAAAGGTTAACCTAATAGCCATTAGGATTTGCTTTGTTCTGTTCTGTTTTGTTTCCCGTGATGCAAACCTGCAGCAGGACAGAAAGGAACCAAATACTTCTCAGCATGACCAGGGCAATCATTGTTCCTGATGTTCTCAGCCAGGGATATGCGAAGTCCCATGCTGCTGTATATATCATCACTTCCTTTTTAATTGCTACAGAGCATTCCCTTCATGAAAATACCATAATTGGCTTTTGCATTCTTCTGTTGTTGGACATTTGCACCATTTCCAGTTTGGGACCGTTATGAGTAAAGTTGCAAACAACAGTTGTTCATATTCCTACTATTGAATACGTATGCTCCGTTCTCTTAGACAAAGTCCTGAAAGTACTGGGTCATCGGCTAGGACTACACTTAGCTTTACAAGACAGCTTCTCAAAGAGGTGGAAGCAGTTTACAGTTCCGTCAGCAACTCCGGCTGCTAGGCAATCTCACCAACACATCGAATGTTTTAATTTCAGCCATTCTGCTGGGTTTATACTCCTTTTTCTCGTCGTACGTTTACTTCAGTTCTATTTCTTCTCCTTATTGATTTAGAGGTGTTTAATGTCTAGATACACTGGGCAGGAGTTCTCTGTCAGATACATGTGTATAAATGTGTATCATGAATACCTTTTCCCAATTTGTAGCTTGCCAACTCATTTTCCTAATTATGTCTTCTGATTAATAGCGGCTCTTAATTTTAATGAAGTCCAATTTTTCTTTTCCTCTCTTCTTTTATGGCTTAGTGTGAAAATAAACGAGGGGGACTACATCAAACTAAAAAACTTCTGTACCGCAGAGAAAATCATCAACAAAATGAAAAGACAACCTGCTAGATGAGAGAAAATATTTGTAAATCACATCTTTCATAACATCCAAAAAAGTATAGAGACGTCAAACAACTCAGTAGAACAAAAACAGAAGTGACTTAAAAAAATGGGAAAAAGATCTGAGTAGATCTTTCCAAGGAAGACACACAGATGGCCAACAGCTACCTGAGCAGGTGGCCAGAATCACTAAGCATCAGGGAATCGCAGAGTCAAATCACAATGAGCCCCACCTCACACTTGTTAGAATAGCTACTATCAAAAGACAAGAAAAATGGGGGCCTGGGTGGTGCATGGGGTTAAGTCTCACCACTATGAAGCTATCCAGCGAACTTTGCTGCAGTCACTGGCAGCACAAGTTCAATCCCCGGCCAGGGAGCTGACCCACATGGCACAGCAGACCTCGCCTGCCTCGCCCTCTGCTCCCTCGGCAGTGTATTTCAGTCAGTCTACCTGTTCTACTCCCCACTCTGTCTCTGGTGAATCCTCTCACCCCCTCCCACACTTACCTCTGGCCTACACCCCAGCTCTTGTATGCATAAATAAATGAATCTTAAAAAAATAAAAAAGACAAAAAAACAAGTGTTGCTGAAGATGTGGGGAAAAGCAAGACCTTGTGCACCGTTGTTGGAATTGTAAATTGGCACAGCCACCAGGGTAAATAGCATGGAGACACTGAAAAAAATTAGAAGTAGAACTACCATGTGATTCAGCAAGTCCATTTCTGGGTACTTCTCTGAAATAAGTGAAAATACTACTAGAAAAGATTATCGGCACCCTCAGGTCACAGCATTGCTGACAAGAGCCAAGACATGGAGGCAACCTCAGTTAGTGGGTGAATGGATAAGAAAATGCAACAAACAGAGGTAAATGCACATACACCTAATGAAAGATTAGCTATAAAAACTAAGGAAGTTTGGCATTTGCAACAACATGGAGGGAACTTGAGGGCACGATGCTAAGAGAAACAAATATCTTATGATCTCACTTATAGGTGGACTCTTAAAAAAAATGAACTCAAAGATACAGGAATTTACTGTAGGCTTGTGGTGGCTGGACTCGAAAGGCAGGGAGTGACGAGAACAATAACAAGTGAACAGAAGACACAAACTTTCAGTTATAAAATAATTAATTCCTTGAAAGTAATGTAGTGCACAGCAACTACAGTTAATACTGTGTTATAGGGCCTCCCTGGTGGCGCCGCAGTTGAGCGCTGCGCTGTGGAGCTGTCGGCAGCGGCAACGCGAGTTCGACGCCCGGTCGGGGAGAATCCCACATGGTGCGGCAGACCTCTCCTGCCTTGCCCGCTGCTCCCCTCAGCAGTGTATTTCTGATCTGCCTGTTCTGCGACCCGCTCTGTCTCTGGTGACCCCTCTTGCCGCCCCACACCTCTGGCCTGTACCCCAGCTTGTATGTATAAATTAAAAAAAAAAATACTGTGTTATATATTTGAAAGTTACTGAGCAAAGATCTTAAAAGATGTCACAAGAGGAAAAATTATAACCTTGCGTGGTGGTGGATGTTAACAAGACATATCGTTATCACTTTACAATCTATACATACATTGAATCATTACGTTGTACACCTGAAACTAACATAAAGGTAAACATCAATTATATCTCAAAAAAAGATAAAGTTCACATAATTATAATTCAGTGATTCGTAACAGTTAACAAGTCAAACCCAGAACAACATTTTTTAAAGATGGCAATATCCATTTTTTATTGCAAGAATGTAAGACTAGTTTAAAATAATAAGATGTTTCAATGTAATTTATCACGTGCTGGAATTTTTAAAAAAGAGAACTCCTAAGTCTTTCAAAACAAGAAAATATATTTGCTAAAAGTCAGCAGTCAGTCCCTGTTTAAAACAAATGCATTTAAAACCTCTTAGTAAACTAGACTCAGGATATTTCAAGCACCTTCAATGTTGGAGGCACTCAAATCAAATGATTGCATGAACAATGATGCCTTCATTTGATAAGGAGTATTTACCATAAAGCAAAAGCAGTTTTCTCTTAGTGGTGAAAACACAGACTTTTCTAATCAGGGAAGGGGCAAGGGGAATGCACACTCAACTGTATTTACCTCTGAAATAAGAGAAAAAAATGAAAGTAATAAATACCTATTTATAAGAGAGGACAGGATGGTTATTATTGACAAGCGATCTGACTGTCTCCCTGGAAATTCCTTATCCTGGCCTCATCCATCTTCCTCCTCTCAATGCCTGCCTGCCTCTCCCAAACACACATGCACAGATGAAAAATCATTCCGGCCCATCAATATTAAAAAGCCAAATCTTTAACACCGTATTCATGTGCAGTCTTTTATCCTAGGCTTTCTATCAGCGTCCCCAAAATCACCACTGTGCCTCTGGGATAGCAAATTGCCTTTCCATTTCACTTCCACAGTTTCTTTTCTGTACTGAATGTCTTACACTGGGGTCACTTCCATTGCTTTAAAAGAATGGCTCAAAAGAACGACCTGCGGTGGGGAGGCAAAGTTCTTCCTTCTGGACTGCAAGCTGATGCAAAAATCCAAGCTCTTTTTCTTTACAGGAAAATCATCTACAATTCCAGACACTTTCATTGCAACACCACAAATCCCATCAAAGAACAAACTCTTTGATAAATCCATTGTGCATGAAATTTTTCTGTTCATCACCAATTCTACTACAGACTGCTTTCCACGGGCAAGTAGTAAGAGCTTTAAAAAATTTAAGAATGCATACTTTCAGCAATTCACATCTTCTAGTAACCAAGGGTAGGTTCTCAAGCATGAAGGCAGCTGACGTAAGCCAATAAAGACTTTAAAAGCAGCGTGGTAGTGAACATGCTAAAAGGATTAAGGATAAAATTTCAGGTTAGTCACGGAGCAAGTGAATTAAGACACTCCTATCTTTTCAAAGATGTTAATGTATTTTGTTATTAGTCTGAGTTCACAAACATTTTATTAGCTTTCTGAGTGTTTTATGCCCACGATACCAAAAAGCAAAATTGTTTGGGAGCTCAATAACCATTCTGAAGTGCCAATCCATCTTCAATGTAGTTTTCTTTTGAAAAACAATGAAGCTGACCAATGGCCTCAGGAATTCAATTAGATTATTTCACAGGTAATGGTTTCTTATTTAGTGGTGCAATCATCCATAAAATCGAGTCCCTTCAGAGTAGACAGAGCCATTTTTAATTGTTTTTCCTTAGAGTCAAACTGAAGACTGTTGTAAGAAGGAATGATATATCCCAGTAGCCAGTAGTTTAGACCAACATATTACACTTTCAGCTAAAAGACTCTTGTTACATTTCCAGATTTACACTTAAAATCTGGACTTAGAATTCTAAAGGTTCAGTAATCAAATATGAGTTCACCCCTATATGTGCATGTATAACTGTATGTACACATGAATATTCTGGTAGTAATATTTCAGATTCTTCTAAGCAATTTCTTTTACAAAGCTAAACTACTCTGACTTGTAACAACTATGTACACTATGTTTTAATTCACATTAAATAAATTTAGTCATTAAGAATGTCAACTCTATAGACTGCAGCAACACCTGGAAAAGCAATCCATAGCACAATGCAGACATACTTACAAAACTCAACCATGGAAAATTGAAATAGCTTCACAATCACTACAAAGCAACTCCAGACAACCATACCCTGTAACCTACAAAAACCAGAATTTGCCCTTTAGTTCATCCTCTAGGCCAGGAGTTGACCAACTAAAGTCCACAGACCAAATCCACCAGCTCCTGATTATTCTGTAAATAAAGTTTTTTTGGAACACAGCCACGTCCAATTGTTTATGTATTGTCTGAGGCTGTTCTTGTGCTGTGAGAGCAGAGCAAAGTCATCATAAGAGACATGTTGCCCACATAGCCTAAAACAATCACTATCTTACCCTTTACAGAAAATCCTTGTTGAGCCCTGACTTAGTCCCATCCTCACTCTTTCAGAACCCAGCTGGAAGGTCATCTCTTGGTGCATTCTTCAATATACCTCCCCATCTTGGACACCTATGTGTCCAAAGTCCTTTATAGATCATCTTTAATAGCAACACATACTTAGTACCATCATTGCTGATTACAGACCTCTCTCTTTCGCTGATGGGCGCATTTATCTTCAGATGTAAGACCAAGTATCTATAAGTGCCGAAGACCTACCTAGTATAGTATCTGACCTACAATTGGTCATTGTAATTTATTAGTTTTCTTCCATTGTTGCACAACAACCATGTCTAAGGCACTATGGTGAGCATTTTCAACCATTCTCTTTTATAAGCTTCACAAGAACCAACATAAGAAGTCTGAGGCCCTGAGAGGTTAAATAGATGGCCAAGAAGACAGGATGAATGTGGGGTAGGCCAGTGAAGGAACTCTCATTTCTCTGAATCTAGCGCCTGGGGTCCTGACTCCTAGGTTATACAATTCATGTTTATTTAATAAGCCTTCTGGCAAACAATTCATATGCTCCTCACTCTGAAATGGTCGGAAACTTACTCAAAAGTAAGAGCTAGAAGCTCTGTGGTTATGTTATTGATCTGTTTACTAAAGTGAGACTCTAAAGCACTTTGGAAAGCTGCAATGTTGGTGCAAATGTCCTGCTAATGAAGCTGCCTGCCATCTGCTTTGCTCTCTTTTGTGACCAAGGAAACATCCTCGTCCCCACGACTCTGTAGGCAGTGACCCAGCCGGAGAGATGGGGAAGTCTCCATGAGGGGGTCCCTCCACAAGTCACAGAAAAGATCTGGTGACACAGAAACGAACTGAGTCAACAGTCCTTTTGGAACAATGTCACAAAATGTAAAAGGTGGAAATAAGTCAAAGAGTGCACGGAACATACTTTCAGTGGCATGAGGGGACAGAGGCCACGCAAGAATGATACACAGGAAGGCACTACTCACTGCTGATTAAAGGCCATGAGTGCAATGAACTTGTTAACTGGTAGATTTCCGTTCAACAGGACAGACAGCTCCTAAAAATTACAGTCTGTTATATATCAAACACTTTTTCAATTAACTCAGCAATCTTATCCAAATATTGCTTTACTAACTTGCCTACAGATATCCTAGTATCTTAAATGTTAACCAATATTAACATTTAACTGGTTCCTTCTTTAATTAATGGCTTATATAAAAGTAATGACACATGTTCACTGTATTTTACTTTCCGGTCTTGATTTTCACTCCTCTGAAAGTTATACTTCACAAATGTGTTGCGGATTTTACACTCACATGCAGGGGTTTAACTGATCAAACACAATAATCTTTTTGTCACCTCTTAAAATCCTTTAAAAATTCCATCAACTACCAAATTTCCCTGGGTAAAAAAGAGGTCTTTTTTCAATCTGCTAAACTGAAGAATGCCTGACCATCCTGTAGGCGTCTTCTGGAAGGTACAGGCACCTCTGATCTCTTCTCTTCAGCACTAGGAAATGACACTGCAGCATCCTCAGTTTGCTGGGAATTACATGTAGGCTGGATAGAGCTACATAAAAATAAGATTTCGCAGTTGTTCATATCACATTCTGTTGTAGCAGAGGTAAATTCAAAGGTTATATTTTCTCACTTCAATAACAAAATGTAGAATCTACTGCCTTTGAAAAAGTGTCATCTTCAGCAACAACTGCAGAGTCTGCAGATAACCATCAGACCAAAAATTGGACTCTTCAGGCAGTGCTTTTCCAGAATAATCCTACAAGAGCTCCTCTCATCAGAGACTATTCAGCAATACCAGCTAGCCTCGTTTCCATTCAGGCTGAGATTTTACCCAGGCTAACCGGCAAGGTGAGGAGCAAGTGGGCCTACTGCAACGAGGGCAAGTTGTGCCACTGCACTCCAAACACAAACAGCATCACATTTCCTTATTGAAAAAGCGAAAGCTAATAGATACTGAACTGCATCTACTCTGGGTCCAGTCTCTGGGGATGGGCTGGGTGTGCCGGTCAATTTCTAGGTCTCCCTTACATGTTTTGGATTATCCAACAAGTTGAAGATTTTGGGGGTGGTGGGTCACAGGGAAGGGTCTGTGCCTCGGTCTGTGTGCGCACCAGAGACCTGCCATTGGCCCAGTTAAGGGTCTACAGCGTGTGTGCACATGGGCAGGTGGGGTGGGGAGAGGCCTGGCAGCTAAACTCCCTCGGAGGCAAGCTTGACCTCAGGGGCCTTTGTCTCCACTCTAGATGAACTCACCATGCAGCCATCAATCCCCTCATCTCAAAAGCACTAAAGTACTCAAACACCTCCCGCCGCCCCCCGCCCCCCAAACTCTCCTTTCCCACTTGTGGGAATCCTCATGGCTCTTCTGGAGAGACGCTTTTCTCTTCAACTCCTAAGCACTAAGCCTCCAATCAGATCATATTAGTTTTCTAAACAAATGGATGCTTAGACCACTGACCTGCCTCAGTGGCAGAGCATGGAACACACAGACTGTCACCAACAAGAAGAGCAGTGTTGGGGAGGAGGGGGGCTGGGACAGAGATGTGGGCCGGAAGTGATGTGTGAGAAAGAGGATGATGGATCTTTCATTGCCCACTCTCAGAAAAACAAGTTACTTCTCAATAAAATCTTCAAATCCAAACCATTCGACATAATAGACATTATCCCTGGGCAAGTTACTAAGTGAACCTCAATTTCTTCAGCTGAAAATGGAGTTAACTATGGTACATATCTGCTATGGTTGGATGAGATTCACATGAGTTAAGTACCAAGTAACTGGAACAGATTCTGGAAGAGAGTAATTACTGGCTCAAATTCACGTTTTTTATTATCTAGAATTATTATTCATATTTACTGCCCCAGTAAACGCTAAAGAATGACCATCCTATATAGTTGGAATACCATTTTATTTCATCATAATGGAATTGTAAGCTTTACTGACACTCAGAAACCTTGAGACAATCTCTGGGGAAAACAACAGAATTTCAAAACTCCTCAAAGGGAGGGTCTATGTGGAGGTATTGTGTCTGAAAATGAGTGTGGTCTCAAAGCATCATCAAGTAGGGGGGCTGGGGCAGGGGACTCGGTCCCTCAACAGTGCAAGGGGTATACAGACCTGGCAATTCCCTCATCAAGCAGTTGTCTCCTCTGAGCCCAGAACACGTCACACTTCTAAGCAGGAAGCTTACCTGAGAAGACGGCAGAACTAATTCTTCCAACAATTAGAAGAGAGAAAAGAAACCACACACCAGGATCTAAAAGAGGAGGGTTCTAGCTGCAGTTTTTCATTCATTTTGCTAGACTATCCAAGGCAACTCATTTGTCCCATTCCAAATGTCCTGTGCTCCAACACTGTAAAATTCCCAAGAACAGCCATGGGTTAGAAATAAACAAGTCAGCCTCTACCCACAAGGACCTCAGTGTCATGGCCATATAATTTAGGCTGGGAGGCCCAGAGGGGATCTCACTGAAGGGGAGCCCAGCTAGGGGATTCAGAAAGCTTCCTCCAAGGGAGGGGCCATGTTAGCTGGGGGTTGAAAGATGAGATTTGCAAAAACATGGGTGGAGCTGTAGGGGATTATTGCTAAGTGGAATAAATTAGAAGAAGAAAGACAAATATCAAATGACTTCGCTCCTATGGGGAGAATAAACAAACAAAATCAAGGAACAGCCAAAATAAACCAAAGCAAACCCTAGAAATGTGACTGCAGAAATAAGGCCACCAGAGCAGAATGGGGGGAGTGAGGGGGCGGAGCAAGGTGTGGAGGGGGACCTGGGGACATGGGTGGTGGGGTAGAACATGCATCTGAAGTGTGAGCCTGCACCTCTGGATCACATGCAGTGTGCTACGTGAACACGATCTAAATCTTTAAGATCCAATTGAAAAAAATTTATTAAGAAAAGAACATCAGATGATAAGCAATACAGCTGGACATATTAAGAGGGAGGTGGGCTGAGGAGGGTGTCCCCAGGAATGGTGGTAAGAAACTTAGACGAGGCACGGCATAGTACCGAGCCTAAGCGCACTGTGGATTCCAGAAAGGCACTGAGGCTGATGCTGAGAAAGTTCATGGCACAACCAGATTTGTTGTCCGGCCCTGGCCAGAAGCCTGTTAGAAATGCCGACTCTCAGCTCCACCCCAAACCTACTACATTAGAATCCACATTTTAGTAAGATCCCTGGATGATCCAGCAGTACAATCAAGTTTAAGATGCTGATCCACAGCAAGGGTCGTCAAACCTGACAAAGAACTGGAGTTAATATTTTAGGTTTTGTGGGCCACATGGTTTCCATGACAACTAATCAACTTGGCCTTTGCTGCACAAAAGCAGAGACAGCCGATATGCAAACAAATGAGGGGGCTGAGTTCCAATAAAAGTTTATTTATGACACTGAAATCTGAATTTCATGTAAATTTCACATGTCACACACACACACAAAGAGGAACCTACTCTACAACAATCTTAGAATTTATAGGTAGGAATATTCAGTGATTCCATAAAAAGCTAGGAGGTAGAGGAGATAAATAATTTCAAAGGCAGGTCTGTGTGTAGATTGTGTCTACTCTCTAAAGTCATACTCTCTAAATAAACCTCAAAGTTTAAAGAGTCATCACTCAGTGATGTAGATGGTCTTAAACAGATGTAAAGTAGTCTCACCTATAAGAAACTGAAGAGCTAGGGCCTTTCTGAATTGGTTTTAAAGTTTTCTTTTTTTTAACGATTTCTTTATTATGCAAACAAGAGCTGGGGTGTAGGCCAGAGATGCTGGGGGGGTGAGAGGATTCACCAGAGACAGAGCGGGGAGCAGAACAGGCGGATCTACTGAAATACACTGCTGAGGGGAACAGCAGGAAAGACAGGAGAGGTCTGCTGCACCATGTGGGAAACTCCCTGGCCGGGGATCAAACACTTGCTGGCGAGTCTGTGGATAGTTCATAGTGCTGAGACTTAACTCCCGTGTCACCAGGGAGGCACGGTTTTAAAGTTTTTGTCTTTGCAAAGACAATTGCCTTGCTGTACTAAAGCACCTCAGACACCCACAGCTGCTGTAGGCTTTTAAATCAAATCTTTTCTCACTGATGACTTTTGTGAGGTTTTGGTTTGCTTGTTGACTCACCATCTTTCTACTGGATTTCTAAAGGTTTCCAAATGGGTCATGTGAAATGCAAGCAGGAAATAGGAATTGTCTGCTTTATTTGTCAAGCAGGACTTAACACTCCTGGGTACAATACAGATCTCGAAAACTAATCTATTCTTTATTTTAAAAAATACAGTCACCAAAATGTCTCTCTCATCAAAATGAGATCTTTTTCTCAATATTTGAATTACTTTGCCTTAAGAGTTCCCTGTTTTTTTCCATTCTTAAGTCATTAGTTTTGTTGGCTTCTTGTATTACATCATCCCACTTAAAGAACTCAGCTTGCATTTCTAATAACCCTATCTTGTCAGAAGAATTAAACAGTGGAAAACTGAAACTTTTCATTTCATTTTAAAGTCATTCAATATTAAGGTCCACTAAAATGACATCTACCAGTTAAAGTCAATCTTTTCCAAATGCTACTTTCAACGCCTCTTTTCCAAAAGCTTATAATACATATATCTAAGTTACCTATGTTCTATGCAAAACTATACCTTTTAAAAATATACTCTAATTATAACACAAGGTGGTAGAACTTCAGCAACTATTAAGAATCTGAAATCATTCAAAGCAAAAGCCAGTCAGAATCTATAGCCCTGCAACACTCTCATTTTCTACAATAAACTCTTCTCAATTTGTTGTCTACCGTTGGTCAATTCCAAGTGTTATGAATGATCTTTTTTTTTTACATTTTTACTCATTTTGTACTTGTTTGTTCAGAGAGGAATTGCCATTTTCACCCTGCCATAAAAGGAAGTTGACCTTCCTTAATTTATGAAGACTAATATTGTCACAAAAGTTTAGTTGTCACAGAAATCCTACAAGAATAGAGATGGAAAAAGGAGAGTTCTTCTCATGACTGGACCCACATTGAAAGGTACCACTGTCAGATTGTTAAGATTGATGCTCAGATAAAGGTCCAGAGTGAAGACTGCCAGGGTTTCTGAATCAGCCTATTCCATTTCCTGACAGTGAGGTGGTTTTCTGGACTCTGCTGGTAGAGAAAATCATATTTGTGGTAATGAACTATTCACCATCGCAGAGTCTTAGGAAGGACTGAGCTCAGTAATTGTGTAAAACTGGACATAAGAAAATGGTTTGAAGATGGTTTAGGACAACAGGATTGGTGAGCACAATGACTTGGAATTGATTTCATTACTTTTGCATTGTCTTACCACTGACCAAGCAAACCAATGATGCAAGAATGCACACAAGTTCAAGGGCTTGTGATTCTGTATATGAAGCTACTCCCCTGTGCTTCCCTTGTTCCTTAAGAAGGTGCATCTGAATTCTAGTGTTTTCAGCCATCTGCATAGAGCAGGGGGGTCCTCTCCAAAGAACCAGTGGAGACAAGAGTTACAGATTCACTCTCTTTTGTCTCAGCTTACTCCTGGGGAGCTTGTCCTGGAAGTAGGCAGGACACATCAGTATCAGTACTCAAGAGAATAACTTAGTACCCTGTGTCAAGTTAACCAATATTCAGGTTCAGGTTCAAATTTATCCTTTGTGCCAGCAACATAACTATTTGCAGTGACAAATCACTTGATGTAACATAGTCATTGTAATATTTTATTCTTTTCTATGCCACTGGGCTCCCAGATGTTTCCATAGAGAAAGCCCGGGAATGGCCTACCAGAGAGGAAGACAGATTTTTGAGATCAAAGCTAGGCTTTGCCACCCAGCATTTGAACATTTTCTGTTTCCTTAGTCATAAAGGAAATGCAAAGCATAGCACAGGCCTTCAAGTCTTGTTGAAAGGGCTTTCTTAAAATTAAGCAGTGGTTTTATTCCTTAAGCCTTTCCCCACTTTGCCTCCATGCAACTGGAAGTCTTTATCTCCACGAGACCCTCTATCTGCTCTTTCCGCTCTCGAACGCACAGGGCATGGCTCGGCTCTGAGAGCTTGGTGCCGTACTCTGCATGGTTTTGGCAATAAGCAGTAACAGTAGGTGCCAAGTGTGCTCTAAATGTTTTCTATCCACTGACATACTTAACTCTTATAACAAGCTATAAAAAATAAATACCACATAGGTGAAGGTGAGAAAGGGAGAGTAAGCAATTTGTCCAAAGTGACACAGCTGGTAAATGTCAAAAGTGGAACTAAAGCTTGGCACAGACCTTGACGGCGACCTAGAATCGACACTATCACCGTGGCGTCCCACTTCACAGTTTTGAGTGAAAGCAGTAACTTGAATTATTCTTGAATAAACACATGAAATTCACGATCACTTTTCTCAGATCTAAAGCAGAACTGTATTTTATACAGGTGTGTTTTTCACATGGGGTGCAACATTTAAACACCCCCCAATAGAGAAAGGTTTAATTTAGTCTCCCAGATAATTTTAAGAAGATTAAAGTAGAGGCACTCACTTGAAACAAAGCTCCTGGGAATAATAAAATTTAAACAGAAATAAATTAACATTTAGCTCCCCGCTAAATGTCATATGAGCTTGCTAGTTAACATGTTCGGCGCGTACTCTTTCAGTTCTGTTGCCCCAGCCCCTGCATTTCAAATAACACATTCCCAGCAATTAGTACCGACTTGCTATTTGTATCAGGGCATCTATTCTCAATCCATCCTCTAATAACGTCCATTTTTACAATGCTTTTCAACATCTACATCACCTTCTTACAGAGTATCTCAATCTTCAAGCAGTCCCTAGGAAGCGGACATTGTCATTTTCAGTTTAGGATGCATCAACTGAAAAACAGCAAGTTGACGGAATGTTTTCAAGGTCACACAGCCTGTGAGACACAAACTCAACAATACAATTTCAACCCTCATGTCCAAACCCCCAAGAAGCCTCCCTTTCCTACTGCCCCACAGCTGAACAAAAACAGAAGTGGCTTCCCCCACCATATCTGCTGTCTCTGGGGGACACTGACTACCACTGAGTAATCGATTTATGGTTATGTTAGAAGTATGTCTCAAAGGGGCTCGAATACTTTATGTGCCACTAATCTTGCCAAAGTTCTGGAGAGTTCACAAAAAGAAAGACAGAAATGTGGACAACAGTCCTCCCTCTGTCGCTGTACCAACTCCCAGTAGCCCTCGGATCTCCTGGCTCCATAGTCAGGCAACTTGTCTTCAAGCCACAGAACAAAAAGAAATTGAAGATGAAAGAAACTTCGTTTCCAAGGCTCTGGGAGAAACTAAATGGGAGCAGGAGTCTCTTTAATGCTGCAAAGAGAGCAAAGGGGAGGGAAGACCAGGGATGATGAGTAAGCAGACGAGATGATCCACCTAATTCTCTCACTCACTGAGAAGCTTTGGGCAGCTCTCCCCACCTCCTCCAAGGCTCAGATTCATCATCTGTCACAAAAGGGTGCCTGGGCCACAAGTTTGCACACCAGTGTATGCAGGCCAAATCCTTTTCCGAGCGTACTTGTGAGGTGGATTGAAACGCTGTCCGTCACTTACTGTCCGTGGAGGCTTCAGCACCGCAAAGGCAGGTCAAGTCTTGAGACAGAAGCCACGTGGCCTGCAAAGCCTCAAATATTTGCTACTTTACAGGAAGCGTTCGGCAATCGTGGGGCTAGATCATGCTCCTAGTACTAAAAGAACAGAAAGACTATACTTCAGTCCTGTAATAGCCCCCCCAAAACAAGATAGGAGATTGGGCGCATGCATTTCCAAGGACTCCCTCAAAGACAGAGGCAAAGGGGGTTAAATGAAAACAGGACGCACCAGCCTTCCTTATGCACAAGAAAGGGGCACCACAGGTAGTGGCAGTGACTCCCGGGGCTGCCCAGCTCCGAAGCAGCACAAAGAGCAGGGTCCCTGTGGAGCTGGCACTGTGGCGGGTGAGGCCCCTGCAGACAGATGGCCGGGCCCCCAACATCTCCACGCCCTATCTCGGCAGCAGAGACAGCATCCCCAACTGGAGCAGTGAGGCAGGGCATGAGCTCAGGGCCCCAGGAGACTGCCAGCACCCTACGAAAATAGGGGGATTGCATTCCCAGGAAAAAAGCTACTAGTACATTCTACCCACAGTTCCCAGTCACTGGAGATAGGGTGTCATAAACAGCCAAAGCACACACAGGGGAGCAAAGAGGGGATAACATTTACAAGATGAGCTCAACCAGACACTGCCTCACACTGGAAGAAAATCAGCACCTTGACTGAGGCCCCAGTCCAAGAACAGAACCTGGGAGATCACAGGGAACTCCAGCAATCAGAATAAGACCTGAGACTAACATATAATGAAAATCTCTTAGCAATAAAAAAAGACAATGAATCTAAAAAAGTAGCTAAAAAAGAACATAAACAAACTAGATGTTCACAACAGAGGACACACAAACAGCCATAACCACATCAAACTCTCCGCAAATTACTCAATTTGACTTGAGTCGCTGGTTTCCCATCAGAACCCAGACTGGCATTATAGACTTACGGTGGACAGATTCCTAAAGCATAGTAAGCGAAGAGCGCAAATTTCAGAGCAGCACACAGTGACACCACTAATATAAAAAGTTTATAACACAAAGCTGAGTTTCTACATGTACGAGTACTTGTGTAAAGGGAGATACAGATATGAACAGATGCATACAGAATTGAAAATAGTGATTAAGTTGAGGAAAAAACAGATTGGAGAGGTGAGCGGGGAAGATGGGACAAGGGGGAATATTAATCGATCTATATTATGAGAACTTTTCAGTGAGTATGCATTTGTTTGTCGTAGCCTTAATTAAAATAGTTTAAAAGAAATGAAAGACACAGACTATCTTTTTAAAATATACAGGAATAAATAGTATTTCTTTTAAATATACACCAAAATACAAACAAGTGATGAACAGTAGCTAGCAGTATCACCTGTTTTTCCTAATTGCCTGAAAGTTTTCTGACTAAAAATTATATGGCTTTGGTAATTGTGAAATATTTCCATCATGATTTGGACATATTACATAGGGAGGATTAGATTAGATGGCCTTTAAAGTGCTTCTAGTTCTAAGCTCTGAACTCTGATAGTTCACTCACAATAAACACAAAATTATTAAGAGAGCAGAAAGCTAAAAGGAAATCAAATGTTTGACCAAGTGATGAAAGGTCTAAAGAGAATAAAAAATAATGCAGATAAATATTCACAACAGGGCACTCTAGAGCAGGGCATGCGGACATGCAAAGTGCCTAGTGCCCAAATGAGGCAGGGAGGGAGGTGACTTCTCAGAGGAAGACCATGGCCTTTCTTCCGGGGCTCCGGGGCTGGGGCCTGGTGGACCCCCCATTCCCTGGGGGAAAGGGAGCAGGGGTCAACCCATCCCCTTCCAGCAGAGCCAGGACAGGGTGTCCAAGGCCCAAGTCTGCCATGTGTTGGCTCCACAGCAAACTGGTTCACCCACACAGCAGGAGCAAGTGCCCAAACAAACAGGCAGTGACCCAACTGCAAAAGGAGAACTTTCTTGGGCCGGTGAGACTGTTGAAGAACATAATCGTTTTTTTTTAAAGGACAAGTACTGCATTTTATTTTTTTTTTTAAGATTTATTTATGCATATAAGCCGGGGTACAGGCCAGAGGTGTGGGGCGGCAAGAGGGTTCACCAGAGACAGAGTGGGGAGCAGAACAGGCAGATCAGAAACACACTGCTGAGGGGAGCAGCGGGCGAGGCAGGAGAGGTCTGCCGCACCATGTGGGATTCTCCCCGGCCGGGCGTCGAACTCGCATCACTGCTGCCAACAGCTCCACAGCGCAGCGCTTAACCGCTGTGTCGCCAGGGAGGCCCTGAAGAACATAATTTTTAAAAGTAGTTCCCTGTATGGAAAAGGGAATTGGGGGACATAGTTGTGCTCTGGGGGCAGAGACACAGCACAACAACCAGGGAGAGCTGAGGCGGGTCCTTTCATGCAAGCAGGAGGGAGCAGACGTGACAGCCGTACCCAGAGCCCTGACGGCGGCAGTGGCCGTGAGAATGGGGCAGCATGGATCAGAGGCAATTACACCAAGACCGATGTGCTTGCAGAGGCAGAATTATCATAACATGCTGAGAGTACAAGGTGTCCCTAAAACAACAAAGGAGCTTAATTTCATTCATTTCTATTGCCTTCTGTTCTGGATTAAATTTCCGGCTGGAGAGTCATTAATTGTGTGATCTTGGGGCATGCTGATCAACCTCTCATTCTTCGCATTACCCAGGGAGTGTCTGGTACATGGTTGATTCTCAAAAATATCAGCGGCCCACCCCCACTTCTCATTTTGCTTTTCCCATCTTATATTTCTAGATTTATGCAGACCCAGATGTATTTTTAGAGCTGCCTCCAACCCACTGAAATAAACTATGTTACAGAAGCAATTTGTTTACCAAGCAGATTCGTGAATCTGAATGCTAAAGAGAAATTCCCTTCCCAACTATAAAAATAGCTTGTTTCTTATTTATCAGCAAGTAACCCATTAATAGGCAAAATGGGAGATTTATGTAAACATGATGAATTTTTAACAATGCAAACCCAGCTTAAACTCTACAGACGACCCTCTTTTTTTTTTTTGGTAGAAAGAGCAGCAGAAACAGTGGTAAGAGGAAAGTCGGAGACTGGAAACATTAAGAACCATCACAACCTGTTCTCCCGCTCATCCCAATTCTCACACCACCTGGTAAATGCCTGAAGCTGGGTACCCCAGAGGCAGACCCTAAAATTCATGGATTTGTGAGAAATGGATGGACTGGGAAGAAATCTGAGGAAGAAACAGTAGGGGACTGGGCAGAGGGGCCAGGCCAGAGAAGGAGGTCCCACAACAGCCAGACTTCAGGCCAAGTCTTAGAGACAGCTCAAAGGCGGGGGGCCTCTGGGGACAGGGTAGGCCTCTGTGGCATCAGGGACAAAAAGAGATTGAGTGCTGATTACCACACACCTGCCTGTACTAAGGGCTGACCTGGGGAGTAAGGGCCCTCCCTGTTCCCTTTGCTCCAAGGCGAAGCCACTGGCAGCTGCTGAGGCAGCCCTTCCAGGGAGTGTGAAGAAGACAGTGCACAGGTGGAGAGGGACGGACAGATGCTGAGATCTGGGCTGAGGACTGACAGTACCTATGCGGGTGCTGGTAGATTTGCTGACCTCCACCTTATACCTGTCCTGGGAGAACCCCCAGAGCCCTTCCTTTTTCTTCTGAAAGAAAGAGAATGCACAACCGAGCATTTCTCAATAACCTGGGCACCGTTTCCATACATGAACACAAATGAATATATTTACAGATAAACACATTCAGTTGTAAAATGGAAACTAATCTTAGCTCTGGGCATCAGAGGAAACCCTCAGTTCTTCTCTGTTCCAGTCACACTGGCAGATCTTCAGAAAAGATCCTCCCAGGTGTTGTCTGAGAATGTCCCAACTCTATTCAGGAGTATGAATCCCTCAAGAAGTGAGACTCATCCGCCATCGTGAGGGCAGACTCTGCGTGAGAGAGACGCACCGAACGACGACGAGCGCAGCCCTCGGATGAAAGCCTCGCCAGTGAACGGCGGTCAGTGGGGGTGAAGTGGTCCACGGGCATCCTACCCTCTTCCCCGCTCCTGTTTCACAAGCCACCTTGGAAACTGTGATCTGCAGTAGCTAAGAAAATATAATTATATTAGGCTCTACTCCGAATCCTCTGTCACCAATTGTAGTGCCAAGCCAATAGAGTCTCAAGACAACACAAGATCTCAGGAAGTTCAGGCGACTTCCCTTCTTGTTCCATCTTTAACCCTCCAGGGAATCTCCAAGTCGGAGTCTTTCACGCGCCACTGCACAGGTGAGGGGAGATTGCGCAGCCAACCACAGCGCCCCAGAATTTGTGGAAGTGGCCCCGCCCACTTTCACCTGTACCTTCTGTAAATAAAGCAGACAGGCTCACCTAATCACACAACGTGCATGGTTACAGGAACACTCAGATAGAAGCCCCGACTGGTCGGATCTGTGACTAGTGGATGACTCATTCACTTCAGTGCACGAGCTGTCTCTCTGTCCCTTGGTCCAGAAGAAGCCGGGTCTTTCTCACATGGTTCTCCTGCAAAGTTTCTGATCTATCTTGCCCCCAAGCACATGTTCTACTGAAGCTTTATCATTCCTTTCCACCCCCACAGGCCTCTCAAATGCCACATTGTTTTCACAACTCATCACCCCATCTTTCATTCGGGAGTCATCTGCCCCGCTATTATCCTTCTCAAAACATTAACACCAGAGCCCAGAAACTGTTGACAATTCAATTATAGTTTGTTGACTTTGGACCTAATCCAAGTGGAGGTTCTCAGTTGATGGAAAATCTGAATAAAATAAATCTTTTTGATTATGGAAAAAAAAGATGAGAATTAAATTTCCCAGGTGACCCAGAGAAGAAAAGAGAAGGTAAAAATGACACAGGGGGCCTCCCCGGTGGCGCAGCGGTTAAGCGCTGTGCTGTGGAGCTGCCGGCAGCGGCGATGCGAGTTCGTCGCCTGGCCAGGGAGAATCCCACATGGTGAGGCAGACCTCTCCTGCCTCGCCCGCTGCTCCCCTCAGCAGTGTATTTCTGATCTGCCTGTTCTGCTCCCTGCTCTGTCTCTGGTGAACCCTCTCACCACCCCATGCCTCTGGCCTGTACCCCAGCTTGTATGTAAAATAAAAAATAAAATCTTAAAAAAAAAAAAAATGACGCAGGAACAGAGAGAAGGTCCCGGCTAGAGGTCGGGGAGTGTTCTCCAGCAGGTAGAGAAAGGAGACAAGCACAAATCCAACCCTGACTCCCCACTCCGCCAGCACCCCACCTCACTCTGTGCTTCCGCGGTGGCCTCGCTGTGGACCTTATTTTTCCATTTATAAAATACATGCAAGATTCCTGGGACATAAAACCTTTGTGACTCAGCTGTAAAAATCTGAACTGCGAAAAGCGCTTTGAACTTATTGAGCCCACTGTAATTTCAAAATCAATTATGCAGACAATTATTCCAAATGCTTTTAAGAATGTGTCTATATCAAGGCAGGCATCTACTGTGTGCCTTTTTTGTTCTGTGTTTTATTTTGTTTTTTTCCTCAGCTTATACAGAACTACATAATTGTGGGCGCACAACTTCACCCCACCATATGCACAACGCTTCCCTCCATCAAAGATCCAGGGCCAAGGCTGATCCCCTCCCACCCCCTACTCCCTGCTCCAGCCCCTCTAGGAAGCTCTGTGTTTTCCACAGACTCTAAGAATTATTTTTGCTCTGCTTTGCCAGTTTATTTTTTTTAAGATTTATTTATTTATGCATACAAGCTGGGTGCAGGCCAGAGGTGCAGGGTGGCGAGAGGGTTCACCAGAGACAGAGCGGGGAGCAGAACAGGCAGATCGACTGAAGTACACTGCTGAGGGGAGCAGCGCTCGAGGCAGGAGAGGTCTGCCGCGCCATGTGGGAATCTCCCCAACCCGGGCATCAAACTCAGGCTGTAGCTGCTGACAGCTCCACAGCGTTGCACCCAACCCGTTGCGCCACCAGGGAGGCCCTTGTTTTGTTTTTTAATATTCATCAAATGAGTCCACTGTCCTCTTTATTGCAAAGTCTTCCTTCCTTTCCCATTACTGTGATATAATCAGACTGTATTATACTAACTAAACATATTATTATATTAGGAAACTAAATTAATTTTTAAGAGGTCAAAACGGCACTGAAGAGACAAAAATTGGAGCTCCAGGTAGACGGTGCTCCTCAGGATGCATCAAACACTTCTGCCCTGTCCTCACAGGACTGGAGCTTCAGGCCCCAGCACCACGCGGGCCTAAGGAGGAAAGGCGAGTGCCCCAGACAGAGGCACAGTGTGCAAACATCTCAGTGCCTTGGGGTGACTGCAGGACACACCTTTCTTCACCCACATGTCACTGTGGGATATTCAGCGCCCCCAGGCTTTCAGGACCCCCACGCCAGTTCCCATCCCTCACCCTGAGTGTGCACGCAGGCCGCAGACGCTGGCGCGCTAGCAGCCTGCGGTGACAAGTTAGTGCCGGTCAGAAGTGCATGAGGTGACTGCAAAAACTACACTGACCTTCGAGACTTGATTTTTTTCAAATTAATGTATTTTTATCAAAGTAATGTAAACAAATAGTTCAAGGGCCAGCTACACAGAGAGGCTCACGATGAGAAATCACACACTCTCACTCCTCCCAAGTGTCCGTGCCACCTCCCAGGACCAAATGCTTTCAGTGGCTTGAAGTGTTTCTTCTGGTGGTTGCCTGGAATTTCCTGAATGGTATGTTTATTAGGACATTTCCTGACTTAAAGTGAGACGTTACCTATGACTTCCAAATATGACAGACGATGTTTCAGCACTCTTCAATTCTTTTTTTTTTTTTAAAGATTTATTTATTTATACATACAAGCTGGGGTACAGGCCGGAGGCGTGGGGTGGCGAGAGGGTTCACCAGAGACAGAGCGGGGAGCAGAACAGGCAGATTGACCAAAATACATTGCTGAGGGAAGCAGCAGGCGAGGCAGGAGAGGTCTGCCACACCATGTGGGAAGCTCCCCGGCTGGGCGTCGAACTCGCATGGCCACTGCCGAGAGCTCCACAGCGCAGCGCTTAACCACTGCGCCACCAGGGAGGCCCACTCTTCAATTCTTACTCCCTCCTGCAAACCTCCAAATACAGGAATAGGACAACTTATATTTAAATCTATAGGGGGAATTACTGTTACAGGAATTGCATAAAAATATTTTTTGCAGAGTTAAGTATTATAGTATTATTTCATTTCCTTTATTATACAAACTTGTTCATAACTGTTTAATAATTAAAACTCTAGTATAATTATATATTAAAATATGAAATATATGGACCTCAATCGCTGCGCTGTGGAGCTGTCGGCAGCACGTGATGCGAGTTAGACGCCCGGCCAGGGAGATTCCCACATGGCACAGCAGACCTCTCCTGCCTCGCCCGCTGCTCCCCTCAGCAGTGTATTTCCGTAGATCTGCCTGTTCTGCACCCCACTCTGTCTCTGGTGAACCCTCTCGCCACCCCACGCCTCTGGATTGTACCCCAGCTTATATGTATAAATAAATAAATCTTTAAAAATATATGAAATATGCTAATTATGAAATCATCTAATAATACATATTACACTATCATTATAACATAAACATCAAAATTGTATTTTTTTCACTGAATTCATTTTTTAATTTTTACTAAATTTAAATTTTTTTACTTAAATCCCTTCTACTAAGTCACTTTCACTTAGACTTTTTACTTGATTTATTAATAAAATGCTTACATTTCATGTTGTCATTACATATTTGTATTATATCGCATGTTGTACTGTCACTCACTAAAATTATGAATTACTGTGCTATATGATTATTAAATCATATGACAGTATGGTTTTATTTCCCTCATTATATATATTTTCCTAGAGCTAAGCATTACTTGTTTTCTTGTTCTGTCTATTTAACTGTTGTTTCTTAAACTCCTTGAAGTGCCAGGCTCTGTTCTAGTCGCTGGGGACACAGCGGAGAACAAGAACACATGGCCCCTTGGCTTTGACATTAGAGTACCAGACAATAAAGCATTTAATTTGGAGTCTGTAAGTAGTATTTAAAACCCATTTTCTTAGCTTCCTAAGAAACGGTGTGCTTCATTTTCCTTTCCAAGTTCCATCGTATCTGTTAAATGCCTACCAGTATTCCTTCTCAGATGTGCAGACCTATCAGGCAATCTGATTTTAAAAGCAGTCTCTCCATCAGCGGAGAGCGAGACACTGCAGAGGTGCCCAGGCAGAGAAACGGGAGCAGCGTCGCCCTGTGGACACATTTCTCATGTGTGGGTCCCCGCTGGTGCATAAGGAGGAAGAGGACTGTGTCCTCCAACAAGGGGAGCTACTGCAGTTCCCAGATGTCAAAGTTATCTGGGATCCCCAGGACTTGAGTGCACCTCCAGTTATCTCCAGCTCAAATCCCAGAGTCCTGCCCCCTCCTTCCCGCACTGGGCCCTGACTTTGTCATCGCAGACCTGCTTAGTTGAGAGTGCAGCCTTCTCCAAAGCTAAATCCCAGGCCTGGTCTTTACCTCTGTCAGCCCTCGAAGTGCTCAGAAGGATGCTCTCTGGATCTCAGACTTCCATTTGAATGGGTACCTGCCCGCCACGTGCAGGAAGGGCAGGCAGCAACAGGGACCTGGCGCAACCTTCCTAACACGATTGCTCCTGTGCTTCTCAGACGCAGGACCTCACACAGCCCGCGCCTCTCCTCCGCCCGGACTCCCCTCTCCACCCAAGTGAAAGACTTCATTGTTCTGCTGCTCCTTACCCAGGGCTGTAGTACCCCCTCATCACCGGGGGTAGGAGGAAGTCTTCTAGCTTCAGTGTCCCCACGAGTCTGCTTCCCAGACGCCTCTTCTGTTACCAGGGGTCACAGATCAAGTTCTCAGAAACAGAATCTGAACCAGAGACCTAAATTCAGGGGGAAAAGGGATCTGACTGGGGCACTAAAAATGTCTAGCTAAAGTCCCCAACCACTAAATGTTTCAAACATAAGCACTGCTTCCCCAGATTGGTACTTACTAGATACGGAATACCTATTTCAAATCAAAGATAGTACCCATTAGAATCCAAAAAAGAAAAAAAAAATTCCCAACCATAAAAAAAAAAAAGTATCAATTTCATTCAATGGACTTAGAATGAGAAACCCAGATGGTGCTACAAACATAAAAGTGTAGCTATCGTGGAGCACCAACAAGAATCAATCTAAAAAACAGGATCTGAGAGTCAAGGAAAAGCTGTGGGAATGCAGGTTTTAAAAGTCTGATTCTAATCAGTCCACCGATTGCATAAAAGATTAAAATAAGTAAATGTAAAAACAGGTAGGGATTCATAATAAAGCATGCCTTGCATTTGGGCCTCAGTGGTCCTGCTTTGGGATAACCCTATCTGGCTGGGCACTTAGCCCCGAGCGGATGGGTAACTTTGGGTGTTTCACTGGGAAACTATAGCCATTCTCTGCATCCCTGTCTATGCACATTCATACTATTAAAGATTTACACACTAAAAAAATAAATGATGTCTTCTATTAACTTTACATAAGGTTGAGCCTCAAGCATCTCATAATTAATTAAGTCAGAAAATTAATGTGCTCCATAAATTCTAAAGAGAAAATGGGCAAAGAAGTGCTCTAAAGGCATTTTTAGCTCACATTTCTCTGTTTGAATTCATAAAGCTCCCTTCTGGTTCCCAATCTGTCACAAAAAAAAGTACCTAATTGACTGCAATTTCAGAATTGGTAGAAAACAGAAACAACCCAAAGGCCAATAATAGAGTTGAAATGCCTTTCTTCTTTACCCAAAACTAGGTTTGCATTCAAAGATACAGGCTTTAAAAAATGCATTATTTATTTAGTACTGAGAATAGGGAAGCCAAGCTCTGTTCAGGAGTTTTCTTGAATTCTGTTATCAAAATGACATTCTTCTTTACAAATGCACTTCTTATATAATAGGCTTGCTATTTCCATTTAAAATGTTTAGACCTTTTTCTTAGAGGGCAAAAAAGGAGCCACATAGTAGAGCATTCTGAACCTTTCAATATGGAAATAGGCCAAATAAGGACAAATTCAGCATGGCAATTTGAAAAAAAAAAAAAAAGACCTTAAGCAAACATTGGTATTTCTGCATTTCAGTTTGCTTCCAGAGATCATAAACTCCCATCATTAATAAGAGAAAGATAATGAAGTTTGGACAACTACAGCAGACTCCCAGGCTGCCAACCATTACCCACATTATGTCAGGTCATACATTAAGAACGAAATGCAGCAGCTGAGGTAAAAAAAGGAACAAAGGGAACAAAGACACAAGGAAAGTTTCAAACCTCAAAGAGTTAATAACAAACATTAAGTCTTTGATGCGGAAAAATACTTTTCCACGAAAAGAAACACAGAAACTGTTGAATTTCTATAATCTTTAAAGCAAAGAACATAGTATGAAGCTATGGAATATCTTGAAAATCAGTGTCTATTAATAAGAGTTCATTCAAAAATAGAAGGTTTTAAGTAGTCGAGACCTAGCATCACAAGATTTTGAACTGAAGGAGTTAAAAACGTGATTTTACAAATGAGGAGAGAGTTAATAGGTATTTAACTTACGACATTTCTTATAATGTTCACAAGATACTCGGAATACTTGTGATACTAACAGATTTCTTTGGCTAGTAGCTGGCAGCATGAAATCAAAATTTCTTGGAGGCAAGAGAATTTGAACCACATACAAATCTGACCACAGTCCGAAGGACCTGCTGATTATCCTGTGAACTCCAGGCAAGGGTGGAGTGTATTCACAGATTCTTTCACAGAAAATGCCAGTACAAGCAGTCTACGCCATTGGCATTCATGTCAGTGGAGAAAATAGCTGTCTCATAAATAAATGGCACTGGGACACTTGACTGCGTTTTAGGAGAAAATTACATTAGGCCTTCACTTCCTAACAGTTACAAAAATAAAATACAGATCTATGTAGGAGCTGATTTTTAAATTAAGACTTCTAAATAAATACAGGCAATTCTGCTGGTGGGTAACACGCATTACTATATGCTAGTTGATGAGTGCATGATGAGAACGCGGCACCCGTAATAAAGATCAAGGCATAGAACATCACTGTAGGAGGAAAAACTGGGGCAAAGCCATTGACATTGAAATGAACTTGGCTTGCTCAAGGTCAAAGAGATGCTCTGTGGCTATCGTGAAGAGAGCAGAAGATGAGCTCCCAGAGCTAGGAGCCAACGAAGATACGCCACATCAAAGGAGACCGGGTTTTCCTCTAAGTGTAATGGAGGTCTGAAAGTGTTTTAAGGGCGGCTGATGTGATTTCACTGGTGCTTTAAGATGGCTCAGGTAGACTAAAGGAGGAGCAAAAAGCAGAGTCGGGGCCTTCAGAAATAACTCGAGAGACGATGGGGACTATCACTAACAGGAGACATGAGGGCAGACCAGATGCCAAGCTGTGTCCTAAGGTGAATGGTGTGCTACTGACTCCGGCGGGGGTTACACTGAAGGAGAGGAGTTAACAGATCCACTTCAGGCATGACACAACCCAGATCCCTGCGAACTATCCCTGAATTAATATCATGAGCTCAAGAGCTGAGTGAGGAACCCAGGGAAGAGATTTCAGGCTGGGAATATGAATTTGAAGATTCACCAACACACTGATAAGATCTGAAGCCTGGAGGTAGGTCAGAGATGGGGCAACCAGAGTACAAAGGAAGGAACAGGATAGAAGACTGAGCCTTGGAGGGCTTCTGCTTTGAGAGGTCAGGCAGAGGAGCCAGCAGTCAGTCTGAAAAAGAGGCACCCCAAAGGTGGGGATCACTAAGCTTACAAAAGCCTAAAGGAGGGAGACTCAACCATGTTAACAGCTGTGGAGGGGTCTGCTGGGGCAAGGAAATACTGATGATTGACGCTGACATGACACAACTCACCGATGACCTTGGTACTTGAGATAAGAGCTGTTTCACTAGGGTCATGTGGACAAAGCCCATTCCGAGCAGAGAAGGGAAAAAGGAACATGGGAATAAGAAACATATAGGCCATTCTTTCAAGTACTTTTGCTAGGAAGCAGAATGAACACTGAGCTGCAACTGAAAGGGCACAAGGACCCAAGGCATATTTGTTAACACATGAATACAAGGCATTTTACACACTCTTGCAAATTATAACCTGCTAATTAACATTCACTCAGTGTTTACATGGCGCTACACACTTTCTGGTATTGCTTATTGAATTATCCAGTGCGTGACCATTCTGGAAAGCACAGAGTCGTCAATTCATTTGCCCGAAGCTACACTGTAAGCTGCAGAGCCATGCTTTGAAAACTGGCCACGTGAACTCTTTACCACTCCACTAGAAGACGCAAGAAAGCAAGCAAGCAACTGTCTAAGACCAGTCCTTGAAGTGGGAGAGGGAGGGCTGCAGGACCCAGCAGAGGAGCTGGTCTTCGAAGCAAAAGCAGATGGAGAAAACAGAATACATGGACACAAACACAGGCCATTAGTGCTTGTGGTGGGAACAGGTAGCCCTTCTCCGACGGCGTCTGATTGTGATTGAAAGCCAGTAACTTTAAAACGTTATTAAGATTTTCCCTGTTCATTGGAGGGATGGTTACGTAACCAAGCAAATAATGTATGCAATGTGCTTTGAATGGAATCCTTGGGGACTCGGCAGAGTAAGCTTCTATTAAGTTCAATCAACAGCGTTACCTGATACTCTTAAGAAGCATACATGTGGGACAGTGGGGACTTAAAAGAGAGAGTGGCCAATTCTGCTGTGGAGATGGGAGAGGGAGAAAGTCCTTAAGGTAAAGGATTCTGGAGTTCACACTTGGGATAACTTTGGACAAATGAGAGTACTGTAGTTAAGGCAAATGGGTGGGTGGAGGATGGCAAAGAGCATTACAGAGAGTGGGAAAGGAGTATCAAAGTTTCTCCAGAAAGAACAAACAAGCCATTAAACTTAAGGATCCACAAACAATTCCTTACGGCGGAAACAGAAGATTGAAGGAGTTTCAATGCAAGAAAGGGGGGTGGGGGTGGGGGTGGAGAGAGAAACAAGCGGAGCCAGGGAAAATGGGCCTTATATAAGAAACTCCCTGATTGGGCCTGCAGTCAGAAAGATCACTTTAGCCTTAAAATGGGGTGCGATGTGCAAAATAAAAAACAAACAAACAAACAAACAAACAGGAAGACCAATAATTAATATCACAGAAGGAGAGGATCTAAAGTTACGTGGTCACTGTCAGAGAAGATAAAGGCAGAGAAAAACTAAAAAGAAAAATATAGAATGTTAAGGATTAAGCAGGGTGGAAAAGTAAGCAATAAAATGAAAGAGAAGAAAAACATTAAGTACTTCAGAAATGAGTAAATAAGCTCCAATCAAAAAGGGTGACTGTCAAAACCAAAATAGAACAAAAGTCTACAGACAGTTGAAAAGGATCAGGAAGAGAAAGGAGGAGGAGGAAGTGATGGTCGGGGTTGAGGAGGAGGAGGAGAAAAGTGTTGCATCAGCTACAGCAAACATTAGAAAATAGACATAAAACGAGAAGGGACGATTTCATTGTGACGAGGGTTGGGTCACAAAAGCAACCCATCTGGTAAGAAATCAACTGACCTTTAGGCTAGATCTCAGTTAGTCGAGGAGGTGGCAAGGAAGGAAGCTAGGAGTGCTAAGCCAGAACTTTCATTAAACATGAAAGAGAAACTGGAAGAACCTTCCATCCAACAGGCGACTCTGTGAGACAACGCTGAGGGCAGATCCAACAGGAGGTCTGAGGTGCTGAAGACGCTCTGGACACGGTTCTGTCCATTCTTCAAGGCCTCCCATCCAGCCCACAGTGACCAGCCCTGGCCGCAATCCCAGGCTAGCTTACAAATTGGTTTCACTGCACGGAAGAAACCAAAGACTGGGAAAGAGGAACATCTATGCTCCCGATGCCCTGAGTGGGTGGCCGGGGACTGAAATCTCCTAAGCAGCTTGGGTCAGAATTAGATCAAGGACTCAACAGTGGCCTTGGCAGAACTGAGAGGAGGTGACAGGTTTCAAGGAGTTATGGAGACAAAATCTACAGGACTTAATGACAATGAGTTTGTCACCTGAGGCAAAGCAAAAATCAGTTCATACCCCAATTTCTACTGGAGTGAGAGCGTATTTGGATATATTGATTGCAAAAGAGGTTGGTGAGGCATCCGTCACGTTATAGACGGCAACCCAAAAGAGTGAGTCCTTTGCCCTGCAGGAAAGAATCACCAAAGAGTGGTAGCTGTAGTTGAAGAGGCGAGGCTTTACTAGTCTCGTGCATGAGAGAACCCGTGTAGGAAAGGATTAACCTGGCTCCTCAGAGGGAATTAGGACGAGATATTTAAAGAGTAGGTCCACGAGGCAGGTGGGGAGGAGAAAAGCAGCGTCATAGCTTGTTCTGGGTTGCCCTACACCCGGGCATGCGCAGAGGGGTCTGAGCCTTCTCGCCCCAGGAGACTGTAAGATACTCGTCAGGCGGGGTGGAAGCTTTTTGCCTGGCAGCCTCATGGTCAGTGCGGCGGCCAGACTGGACAGGGCTCGCTCATCCATGATTCTGGCCACTTGTTCCTACAGGCCTTGGGCCACACATCCTCTCAGCTCACAAGTTCTCTTGCCCAGGCTGTCTCAGTCATATGTGTGCATGAGACGCTCAGGGGAACAGTGTGCAGTGGGAATGAGGCTTCCAGTCAGCAGGACAAGGGCGGGAACGGAGGACACACGGTGAGTGCCCAGGTCTGGTCACAGAGCAACGCAGGCGGAGCAGGAGAAGCCAGCAGGGGACCGGGGGGCATCAGTCCAAGGGGCAGAGAAGACACTGGATTTCAAGGAGACTGATAAAGCAATGATAGGAGGGCCAAAGCTGGTGCAGTATTTTAGCTTTAATTTAGTCAATGCACGGAAATTATTTTAATCACTACATCCCTATCCACTTAGCACAGCTGATACAACGCAGGCATGTGCTTTCTCGTGCACATTCCTAACGAGAACACAAGCACATCTTGCTGTAACAATAGCATGACCTTCACGCGAGAGCAGCTTCGAGAGACAAATCCTCTCCCTGCACTCTCTTCTCTGGCAATTTTCTCCTCTGAACGATTTTGAATCATTAAGAGGCACAGCTTCTAATTAACCTAGTAATACCTCCTAATTACTGCATGCACTCAAGTCAAGACTTTGAAATCTCTCTAGATAGCACAGTCACCAGACTGCAAAAAAAATTTGATCAAATACTGTATGATTTTTTAAATTGATGCCTTTCTTCCCTAAATTTAAGTAATAATAAAAACGTCCTCCAATATACCCCTCCATCACCTAATTTCATTGCTTTTGAGGCAAGTAGAGGAAGAAATATTAGTATCCATGGGGAAAGGTAATTAATAAATTAACTATTGACCAATTGCACTTGCAAAAAAAAAAAAAAAAAAAGTCTGCATTGCATAACCAGAAAGAAATGTACCAGAATTCTTTCTATTTTTAATAGCCTGCCAAGTCTCATTTAGGTACTGAGGACATTAGGGTGTGCTCTCACTTCCTATGATTAAGCAAGATTTAAGAAGTGGGGCATTTTCATATTCCCACTAACCTAATATTTCTACCATTTCATTTTGGGTGCCCGGTTTCGGATGACCTTTCAACAGGGAAGCTCAGAATAGTCTCCTCTCCGCCCTTACAAAGGTCTTGCAAGGAGATAATTTCTGACCAAGCGATTTCATGATTCAGAGGGCGTTTCATGGCCCCCCACAGTGGCTCTGAAACTCTTCCCTGGTCCCCTCTGGAGCATTCCTGGGGACAGGCCCACTCCCGCCCGAGAGAGCGCCCAGCTAGAAGCCAAGTCTAACAGACACACTCAGACCTTTCAATAGTGGGGGTGAGACTATAATTTCCTGGGAAAGGTGGAGCCTGCTTCAAGTGCTCAGAAAGAGCTTTGACCTTCCACCAGGTCTCTGGGGAACAAGGATAACTTAATTCTATTATCATTATTTTTTCAGCTTCTGTCTCCACCCTGTGCGTCCTTGGAGCCAGGAGTGTACCAAGGAAGTCAGGCATGAAGACAAACAAATAAAACCATTTTTTAAACATCTTTTCCTTCTTTCTGGCCACCTGATTTTATTGCTAAGTCCAAGTCCTACATTACATCACAACCCAACACCGCTTTAAAATGGGGCAAGATATTCCTAAATCACCACAGAGCACAGAGTAAGTACTGTTTTTGCCACGTAGCAGCATAAACATAATACACGTAAGTGAGACAAAAACATCCTGCCAGGTAAACCCTGTGAGTGACAGAAGAGACACGCAACTTGGAAGCACTCGTGGGCGCGCAGCCTAGGTGGCCAGGAAGCTGCCCCGAACATTCACTCGCTGTGCAATTGCGTGTTAGGCTTCAGGGGAATCCTGAACAAACTCTAAATAAAGTCATTTCCCTGCTGACTGAAGCCCGAGAGTGGGGCGTGGAGGGGCTCTGGATCGAACCCACAACGTCCTCATCTTGCAATGAAAGTTCCTTGCCCTTTTTTTTTTTCCTTTTGCTCTTAAAGAGGAAAAGGGGTGCCCAGCCATGGGGAATGTGCTGCCTGACTGTGGCTGGAGAAAGGAGAGGTCTGACACCCCTTCATTAATCTGAAAAGCCTTTCCTGTGGGGTCCTTGACAGCAAAGTGGGGGAGTGCAGTTGGTCAGCTTTCGGTCTCTGATCAGCAAACCTGGGTGTCAGCATTTCAGACCCCCAGGGGCCAACGTTTATTTCCACTTCCACTCAGAGAAGGGGCTTGCCCTTTGGCTCGCCTGGTCCTCTTCTCCCCATCCTCACCTCGCTCACAATTAACACATTGTTTGTGTATCCACACTCTGTACATGCTGAAAATCACCAAGTGCCACCCTCATCCTCCACAGACACCCCCCCCAAGAAGAATAACATGAGGGGGTGACCCCAATTCCCAGTGCCTACTTTTCACAGCATCCAAGCTCTGAACAAGAATTAGAGGAGAACATGGCGGTGTTCCTTCACGTAGAGATGAGATTTGTATCTACCTTTATACATTCCTATTTGCACCCACGCATACATAGAAATATACAGAAATAACCACAATGGTCACTAATCATCTCCTCTACCTTGAGGACTGTGGAAAGAGGCCACCCCTGCCCAAGTGCCATGGCAGGACATGTTGTGCTTTTGGTGACATCTTTTTCCTGTCTGCCTTGCCCATGATGCTCATCTCACCCAGGTTTCATCTCTGTAGCAAGGATGAGGAAGAAATAACATATTGTACCATACCGTCATGGTCCCGTATTGGAGGCATGGAATTGCACTGTTTCCCAGAGCAGCTTATACCCAAACCCAAAAGTGTTTGCTCGGGGCGTCGGACATTACACAGCCACTGACATCACCCCAGCTAGCAGGCTCTGTTAACCTACCCATTCCCTTGACAGAGGGTTACTGGCAACTACAAAAATTGCACTAAACAGGGCCTCCCTGGTGGCACAATGGGTTAAGCACAACACTCTCAAGCTATCCAGAGCCACTGCAGCACAGAGTTCAATTCCCAGCCAGGGAGCTTCCCACATGGCACAGCAGACCTCTCCTGCCTCGCCGGCTGCTCCCCTCAGCAGTGTATTTCAGTTGTTCCACCTGTTCTGCTCCCCACTCTGTCTCTGGTGAATCCTCTTATCACCCCCACACCTCTGGCCTACACCCCAGTTCTTGTATGCACAAATAAATAAATCTTTAAAAAAAAAAAAGAATTGCACTAAACATTAAACTATTGTGTTTTTCATTCCAGTTGAATCTTCTGAATGTGTAAGTTTTTCTGACAGGAAGTGACCTCACACATCATAGAGGGTAAGTTATGCGAAGTGCTGAAGGCAGTATCCATCAGACCCAAGGCTCATTTTGCTAAGAACTTCATCCCCTGACAAACTTCCAGATCATCTGAGATTTTACAGACTGGACTTCCTGGGCAGGAGATACGAAGGGCCGCAGACTGAAGAGCCATCTTCCCCGGCCCTCTCACTCAGCTGTCAGAACTGTAGAAATGCTGGATGCTTCCTCAACTGTCGTCTGCGCTGAGGAAGAAACACCCCTGTCACCTTCAACAGCTCAGCCTTGAACGGACCGCCATCCTCAAGGGCAGGACATTACGTAAGCTTTCTGTCAGGTCGCTCCCAGGTGGGTAACTGTGTCATGCCCACACACACGGGCACACACACGTGTGCACACAGCCAGCCACAGGCCACCTCCAGCCAGAAACACGACCCAGAGAGGTCATTTTCACACACTTTGGCTGCAGGTTTATTCAGCTCTCACTGCACAGGATTTCAAAATAGCCATTCCGTGCGGCTACAATCCCATCAAATGGAAAGAAAACTGCTTAACCTAAGATGTTAAGTGCTAAACCCCCATATTCCATCTCTAGGACAGGGAGAGATAAGTGAAGACTCTGCCCTGTTTGGTTTTACTACATTGCTAAACTTCCCATGTGCAAAAGCTAGTTTTTCTTTCAGAAAAGGATGGGTTAAGAAGCAGCTTTTAAGAGATGAACTCTTGCCATTTGCAACAACATGGATGGATCTTGAGGGGATAATGCTAAGTGAAATAAGTCAGAAGGACAAACACAAATACCGCATGACTTCACTCACTTCTGAAATACGAAAAGAAAGAAAAAGCAACTGAACACAGAGAGGTGGTCACCGGGGCGGGGGAGAGCAGGGGATTAGGTGTGGGCAGACTGGTCATGGTGCATGGTGACGGGACATGTGGTGGTGGGCTGGGTTACTGCCATAAAAGGGGGAAAGAAAGAATAAGCTTTGAAAGAAAACAATCTCAAAGCAGTCGGGGAGATTACTGCTAGCAAGTTGCGAGTATTGCTAGTAACTTGCAAGGGACAAGGAAATGCACCGTTAAGCAGCAGAAGAGCCAGAACTGTACATGCTACTGGACTCATCTGCTCTGGCAACGGGGTCATCCCAGGGAGCCTGGGGTTGGCCACTGGCTGCCTGGATACCAGGCTGGGAGGCCACTGCCCCTGACTTAGCGCCTTCCCCCCACCCCATCATTCTGATGTTGACCAAACCTTTTTCTAACACCTGAAATGTTTAAAAAACAACTGTGACCCTTGCAACACAAGTGGATGTGATTCTTTAGACCTTAGCGAGGGGGAGGGGCAGTGTCCTCTAATCCTCTTCTCTCATTGTCAGACAACAATGGCTTCCCTGAATCAGAAATAAAGGGAAAATGGAAAGGGAAAATGGATACTCTGGTTACCTGGCAACCCAGAGCCAGGGGCCATATCTGCCTGCATCCTAATGTCTTCTAGTCTGGGAGACATTCAGAGGGGATTCCCCTTTTGGGCAGCCACTTGACTGTCCTCCACTCACTCACCCCCCAATTATTTGGTTTTCGGTAGCCCAGATTTCTGTGGGCTCTAATATACATCTCTGCAGGGAAGGGAGCTCCTGCAGGGAATTTAGCATAATCCCTTTTAAAATGAGTCATTGTTTTTCAACCTTCCTGGGAAACTTGTGTAAAAGGAGAACAGGAGGAGGGGGCAGAGGGAGTATCAGGGAGTAGCCCTCACGGCGGCACCCCAGATCCTTCCCATCGCCCAAGAAGTCTGCAGCGTCATGCCTGTTTCATAGGAACCTCGCCACCCAAGGCTTCACTGGGGAAACGCCTGCTACACTGCAGAGTCATCTATAAATAATCAGCCCAAATTGGCAAGTGCCTGGAGTAACAGGGAGAGAAAGAACTGGCACCTTCACACTTTCGCTCTCCGTTCTTTGAGGCTCCAGCACCACCGCCCACCCCAGTCAAGAGCCAGTCAGTTATTTTTAGCTCCTTTTATTACCTGAACTAGAAATAATGTTCCAGGGAGGTTGTGTGGCTGCTATTTTGACTTTGTGAATTAAAGAATTAAAGCGTCTATTGGAGAGTCACATGCTGAACCCAAATTGCAGTGTATTTTGGTTGATCTGCCTGTTCTGCTCCCCACTCTGTCTCTGATGAATCCTCTCATCCCCTGTACCTCTGGCCCAAACCCCAGTTCTTCTACCCAAAAATGAAAAAAAATAAATCACATGCCTGCTGTATGATTATAATACTATTACAGCTGATGTCACAAAAGAATTCTGTGTTTAGCGTGACATTTGTGAAGCAGTTTCATCATTCCAAGAAGGCAACAGAACAGCTTGCTAGAAGAAACCAGCTCAAAAAACAAAGCATCATCAATGCACAAAGCGTTCAAGCCATCACACCATCCCGACAGCACGTAATTGAACCTGCCAAATTATTGCCTTAGGCGCTGAGTGTTTAAAAGGGTGGAACTTTTAAACTAGCCACTATATCAACTCACTGGAAAGCTGGACATACACATTTCAACTGAAGAGGAAAAAAACATTCTCCAAGAATGTTCTTCAACTTGATGGATCACAGAGTGCTGAGACCACCTCCTGGGTCTACAGGGGTTAATGTGAGCGTAAACAGAGACAACAGAGAAGTCATCTGGCGCCTGCAAAGCACTAAACGCACATGAGCTCATTTCTACCGCAAGAGGCAGCCTCCGCTGCTGAGTCAGTGCCATTTACAAGCCTCTCATGGAAAATGACCCTAGCGTGCACACCAGAGCATGCATTGTAGCAAGCCCGGTGGGAAGGCTATTAGAAGTGATTTCTTGGATTCCAGAAGAAGGCTGGAGACTATGCTGGTCAGCAATCCAGCTGAGCAGTGGCAACCATGGACACTGTGAAACTGAGGTAACAGTCTTGAGATGCCACAATATTTGCTAGTTGCCCAGAGTGTTTCATCAGGATGCATCCCTGCCCCCAATATTGAGACCATGTGGCCTACAGTATGGGAAATGAATCTAAGTGGGGTAAAGCTACAGAAGCGCTGCCATACAAGCAGCTGCGCACCAGTCCTTGGAGGCATTATCTTTGGGTTAGAGACACCTCCCACTGCTCGTCATGAGAAGCAGCAAATAAAGCAAGGGCATCGGGCAGTACGACTCACGACATCATCTCCACTGCTACCGACTCCTACCCAGCAGTTTTCTAAACCATCTCTGCTGGCCAAAGGTTATTAATGAAAGACAGACAGATAAAAACCAAAAGTGATGAACTGCTTGGTCTGAGCCAGGCACTCGAATTGGTACTTACACACCCATTATCTCATGTCACATATGAAAGACAGATGTATGCAAGTGGGATATGATTAGATGCAAAGCGCTCGTGTCTCTCAAAGCTATAAACATAAGTCTCTGGAGTGGACTAGCCTGATGTCCTTTGACCTCTTTTCCCCAGCACTTTTCCAGGACGTTTAGGAGTCATCTGTTTAGAGTGGGGTAGAACTGCAGATGAGAGTTGCAGAGACACGGTACCGCTTCTCTAAGAGGGTCAGTAAAGAGGGTCAGCAAAGGGCCTCCCTGGTGGCGCAGCGGTTGAGCGCTGCGCTGTGGGGTTGTCGGCAGTGGCGACGCAAGTTCGACACCTGGCCAGGGAGATTCCCACATGGTGCGGCAGACCTCTCCCGCCTCGCCCGCTGCTCCCCTCACCAGTGTTTTTCTGATCTGCCTGTTCTGCTCCCTGCTCTGTCTCTGGTGAACCCTCTTGCTGCCACACGCCTCTGGCCTGTACCCCAGCTTCTATGTATAAATAAAAAATAAATCTTAAAAAAAAAAGGGGGCGTCAGCAAAATTAGTTACCTAAGGCAAACAGATGGGAGTCACAGCGAACGGTCAACGGGCCTTTGCAGACATGAGAGCAGGGTTCTCACCAGGGTTCTCAGGCTCTCCTCTCTGGAAGAAAAGGGGCAGATAAAACTGTCACAATGAACACAAGAAATAGCACTACCACCAGTCAGCAGCACTACCCTCTCTGTGGATCGTCTCCAAATCCACATGGATACACACAAAGGTTGAATTCATTTTATGAATGAGCTTCCTGACTGAAAAAGTCCCCTTCAGGGCCTCCCTGGTGGCACAAGGGGATAAAGTCTCAGCAGCTGTCACCAGCCACTGAAGCACGAGTTCGATCCCCAGCCAGGGAGCTGACCCACAAGGCGCAGCAGACCTCTCCTGCCTCACCCGCTGCTCCCCTCAGCAGTGTGTTTCAGTCAGTTCTCCTGTTCTGCTCCCCACTCTGTCTCCAGTGAATCTTCTCACCACCACCCCCAACTCTGGCCTATACCCCAGTCCTTGTATGCTTAAATAAATAAATCTCAAAAAAAAAAAAAGTCCACATCAGTGGAATATCATGGACTGACATGAACTAGAATAAGGAGACAAGACACCTTGACAAATAGGAGATCTGCAGATTTATTATTGTTAAATATTTCTTTTATTCTTACTCACAAAAGACTTACTTTCATCTTCAAGCCAACACCGAAATCTCACCTCCACTATAACAAACTCCCCTAAAAGTCAGAAAGTCCGAAAACATTATGATGGTATCCCCAAACCATTCTCCCTTCCCAAGTCAATATCCTTCTTCCTTCATGGCTTCCAGCAAGGCGCAGTAAGAAAACAGACAACTTTCTTACTGGGTCTGTGGGTTGAGAATATTCAGGAGAAACATTTATTTGAAAGCAACCCTGCTAGGGTATGTGGAAATTATTCATCAAGACCCACAATGGAATTTTTTAATGTAATTCATAGAACGCTGCCATCATGAAAGGTTATTCATTATTGGAATGTTTGAAATATTTAGCCTAATTAGAGAATTCATTTGAGGAAACTCCCTAAATTTTACCAAAAAGGCTTTTTCCAAATGGAAGATCCCATGACGAGATCAGGTATCTACACATGTGAAAGCACTGTGCGCTCAGTTGCACCGCTCAAGGAGCACCAATATTCTTCAGTGGAGCAGGAATAGGTGATATGACAAGGCAACAAGGTCCTGTGTGTGAAAAGATTTGGTAACCACAGAACCTAACACACACCAAAGAGAAGAACTCCCTCCTAGCCTTCCTGTCCCTTAGATAACACTGGTCAACAGTGAGATCATTACTGACTTAAAAAGGCCCTAATCTGTAGTATCTTGGTGTGCTGAACATGAATATAATCCTGAAATTTTTTTATTAGCTCTCGTTTTGAAGATATTTCATAGAATTTATTTTATATGTTTTGCTGTGTAAATTTATCCAGTAGGACTGCAACAACATCCTAAATCAGCCTAGAATGATGTAATATTGCATTGCATAATACCATCATGCACACATCATCCAGAGTTGAGTGCATCATTTGCTGATGCAATGCAATACTACTGCCAGGCGGCTGCTGAAGGAAGCTGACGCCAGCAGTGCACTCTATAAAGCCCTGTTGGAAAGGTTGAGCATTGAAAATATTTCAGACTTTGTGCGAGACAGTTTAAGCTACTGTTCCACAGAACTGGTATTATTTTATCCATTTAGGCACAATACACAACAGTAATGCCTCGGAAGTGCATTAATAGCGTGGACAATTTCTACTCTATTTGTGGGGAAGTGACATTTGCCAACCAGAAGAAAAGTATCACTTCTCAAGTGAAGAGGCTTATCATCTTTACTTTGAATGCAAGGTTGGTGACCAAGACAAGCCCTGGGCCCCACATATATGCTGTGCTACATGTACAACGCAGTGGTTAAATGGCAAAAGACCATCAATGCAGTTTGCAGTCCCTGTGGTGTGGAGAGAGCCAAGCAACCACATAAAAGACTGTTATTTCTGCTTGGTTCCTCCTCTTTCCCACAGACTAATGAGGAAAAAGAAGTCGAGAATAATCTACCCGAACATTTCGTCTGCATTGAGACCAGTTTCACATGGTGAGGGAATTCCTATTCCAGAACCTCCAGCAGAATATTCTCTTGATTCATCTGATGAGGACAAGGGTGAGCCGACCTGTTCTCCTGTTCCATCAGCATGCAGTGATCCAGATTTTCACTGTGGTGCATCATCAACCCCACACAGACTAACACAGGAAGAACTAAATGGCCTGGTTCGTGATTTGGACTTATCCAAGAACAAGGCAGAATTGCCAGAATCAAGACTTCAACAATGGACTCTTATAGAAGAAGATGTCACAATTCCTTTATATCGAAAGCGCCACCAGCAGTTGGAGCCTTTCTTCAGGAAGGAAAGTACTCTGGGATTCTGTTCCGATATTGAGGCCTTCATGAATGCTTAGGAGACTATTTCTAGACTCGTGAAACTTAGTCTTAAGGCTGTGCTTTTGCACAATGGAAACCGTCTTCCATCTGTTCTATTCCTCTACAGCTGTACAAGAGACAAGCGATGAAATCTAAGAAGTAGTCTATGACTTGATTTTTTACAGGTATTAACCATAGGCCTATTACTATTGACATGCATTTCGTGATGGAAACATCCATTTATTGCAGATTACAAAAAAAAACGTAGACCCAAAATTAGAATTTGACTGTCCTATTCATGTTGAGCACATACAAATTGATAGGAAATGACTAATTTTATTTCAGTAACATGACTTTTGTAAACAATTGTTGACCAGTGTAAGCGTGCCAGCCAACAGGGATCAAATCTGACTCTACTCTCTGGTACATAACAGATCAGCTCTACACTAAAACTTTAAAGTTATATTCAAATTAGGAATGCATTTAACTAACAAAATTAGACTGAATTTTAGAACATTGCCAATATTCAATCTTTTTTTTTGTATTTTTGCATAGAAGATCTGGGGTGTAGGCCAGAGGTGCAGAGGGTGAGAGGATTCACCAGAGAGAGAGTGGGGAGCAGAACAGGCAGATCGACTGAAGTACACTGCTGAGGGGAGCAGCAGGCGAGAGAGATCTGCTGTGCCATGTGGGAAGCTCCCTGGCCGGGGATCAAACTCAGGTGACAGAGCTAAGACTCAAACCCTAGGCCACCAGGGAGGCCCCAGTGTTTCATCATTTCTACCCTCCATGAGTGGCTATTTCGTGATTCAACCAAATAGAAAACAGCAGCTTTACTTTTAAGGTCCTATAAAGTTAGAGACACCATAAAAATCGTTATGATTTTGATAAGTTTTGCATTTATAGAAGAATCAGTACTATACTGTTCCAAACACAGGGAGTTCTCCAGAAGAAAACGGAGGGAGGAGATAGGAAGGGGGCGACTTTTCTGACTGAAGCTCATAAACCCCCAGACCAGAAGGAGACCAGCTATGCAAGAGAGACCCCAGGCATATACATCTTACGCCGCCGACTGGAGACAGGCTGCTATCAGTCTGTTATGAGATGCTGAAAGATTCGTTTTCTCATTTCAAGCAAAGCCTGAATCTGAGGATAAAAGGTACTAACAGCCCCCACACTGGAAAGAGAGCTGGCAGGCAAATCTCCGCAGAACTTATCAGTCACGCAGCCATCATCCACTCCTCCCACCAGCCTGTAAAATAGACTAGGAATTCTAGAACAACTGTGTTACTGAGTTGTTGGCCTCACACCGATTCTCATGCTGAGTGGAGGTTGGAAATGAGAGGAGGCATTTCTGGGGGGTGCGACTGGCATTTCGTGGGCAGGATCCCAGGGTGCTAAATACCCTGCACAGCGAGGAAATATCGCCCAGATGGCCCACAGGGCGCCCACTGAGGCTGGCGGCATAAAGTGTAAGTGCCACGGCTTTCTCTACTCCTCTCCAGGGACGGGGCTCCCACCCCAAAAGTAAGTGATAAGGAATTCAAGAAATCAGCAATAGCTGCAAGGGACGACACACACCTACTCCCAGGTGGTCTCTACCTAGTAGGGGACAGAGAATCTAAGGGCACCAGTGGCGGGGAGACGGCCAGCTGAAGAAAGGGGCAGCAACGCAGTGGCCCTGCCTGCTGTAGGGGCATCCTCACTGGCCCAGTGGACACCACGGGAGCGGCCAGGTTCAAGAAGTGCTACCCGAGGGCAAGAGCAGCCCTGCCCTTTGGTGTCAGGCACAGAGGACACGAGCAGCCCGGTGCGAAACGGCACCTCCTCAGCTTCCCAACCCTCACACACTGGGCAAGAGGGCCCCAGGGGATGCAAGGAGAGGAGGTACAATGGAGGCGGGGAGCAAGCCAGCCCCCACCAACGCAGTCCCTTCGCCAGACAAGGTCCTGCAGGTCCCAAGCCAGGAGACTGAGATTTTAAACTGGTGACATTAAGCTGGACGGAAATTTTATGTTCAAAAGTATCTACCAAGCCACGGAAGTGTCCAAGATTGTCCTGAGATGGGAAAGACTTGGCAGCACATGTTTGAAAGCCAAAGAAAAAGGGGGCAAGAGACAAAACTGCTTCACATTTACACCTCACCGAGTCCTCATTATTAAAGAACTTTCTCAGAGAATAACTCTTTTCTTTGAAAGTGGAGCTGCAAAACCAACATATGAATAGAAAGGTACTTAAAGGAAAAATGACTAAAAACACTTCATAGAAATAGCTGTGTTAGCCAGAGTCAATAACTGCAAACAACAAATAGATTTTCACTCTCTAAGGCAAAGAGGGAATTTACTGGGGAGGAGCCCAGGTCTCCAACATTCATTTGTTTGGTGAAGGCGCCAGCATGGGGATACAGCCGCGAGCAAGGGACAAGGAAACCGCTCTCGTCGAGAAGCTCAACTTCCATGGGAGAGTCAGACAAAAGCAAATATGAAAAGGACACCGCAGGATAATGATGCTGAAAGACAAACCAAAGCAGGGCTGGAGAAAGTTCTCCACGTGGGTGGGCAGCAGGGGGCAGTGCCTATCGCTCTTCTAAATAAGACTGGTTGGGTACGACATCACACGAAGCTGGCATTTGGGCGAAGTGCTGGAGGAGGCAGAAGTGCAGAAGAATCTGGGAGTGGATTCCACCCCCCTCCACTGGGTCGACCCCCACTGAGGATGGACACCCACAGAGTCTAGCCACCCCTTTGCTTCTCTCTCCCCCACAAATTCTTCTGCAGGCAAAGTATGTGGCTGACGATAACCAGAATGTCACCTCAAAATGTGTCTCTCAACATAAAAAAATACCCTGAGCTGAAGCCACTAAGCAAAAGCAAATGCAGGAAAAGCTCTCTACCTGTCCCCTTTTCTGCCTAAAGGCAGGATATACATTCTCCTCTTACTAGACCCAGAGTTGTTCAGCTCAGAAACCACCAGAAGAACTTGCAAATAAGCCTTACTCCGTTAGTCCCTCCCACCCATACACGCACCTTCCCCAGGCTGGAGGCCCTCCAAAGCCTAAAATTCCCTCCCTTTGTGAGCCACTCCTGCCCGAATGGACCACTCTTGGTGGAAGACGCTGGCGAAGTCAGAGTTTTGGCTATGGTGTGAGTTACAGCCCTGTACTGGGGGCCTGGGGTGGTGGGGAACAGAGGGACAATGGGCTGCAGTTACATTTTGGGGGGTTCTCTCCAAACTGCAAGGCTGAAGGTCTAACACACCGTTGTTTCTGAGAAGCCACTCTGTGACATTAGCCACAGAGAGGCGAGCTTCACCTTCCAGAGTTAAACAGCTCACCCTGGTGATGGAGGAGATAGAACGCAAAATAAGATTAGAACCAGACCCATACAAGGAAGTGGGGATAGAAGAAATCAACATAACCATGAGCATAATCCCTAGGTGCCAGCTCCTAAATTACAAAGCATGGGTAGGAGCTAGACTACAGTTTAGGGTCAAAGATATGGAGATTGGGCCCACTGCAGAATCTCCGGTCTCTTTTCTAATTCTAATTAGCCAGTGAACAGACAGCCATCTTCAAAGATGAGCCCCTCCCAACTGAAAGAAAGCTCTCTCAGTTCCATCTGGACAAGAACTCAGGGCAGCCATTTCTCTGCCCACCTGTGCCTATGCAGGTGCTTTCCTTTACCAACTCTGTCCCTCTGCAGGGCAGCGGCCTGCCTGTCTGCCCGTGACCTGCACCATGCAGGCCTCTCTTAGCAAACCTGCCCCTCAGGGGGCAGCTCTTTCTGCCCCCGCTTGTGTCCGTACAAGTGTCCTTTACTTCCTTGCCCTAATAAACCTGTTCTTTACGTGTAACTGAGTCTTTGTCTTGTGGAGAAACTTGCTTCGTGCCGCTGAAGGGAGCTCTGGGGAAACCTTTCCCAGAGTGAACCCAAGGACCCCGCTCCGCTCTCCAATCCATGGACTCTAAAACGACATCACTGGCACTGTGAGGGGCAGGGACTCAGACCCAGTCTCAGCCCAGCCAGAGTGACCATAATCACAATCAGAACCTGCCCCTGTCGTCCCAATAAACAAGTGCTGGTTTACTGGCCAAGGGGAAGGGGGGGTGGGAAGGTCAGGGGGTGACTGTCCCCAAGGTCAGTGTCCATCCCAGGCTCCCTAAAAGCACTTTACATCAAGTGCGAGAGGACACACCAGAGACAGAGCAGGGAGCAGAAGAGGCGGATCAACTGAAACACACTGCTGAGGGGAGCAGCGGGCGAGGCAGGAGAGGTCTGCTGCGCCCTGTGGGAAGCTCCTTGGCCTTGGCCAGGCATTGAACTCAGGCCGCAGTGGCTGGTGCTAGCTTACAGCACTGAGACTTTCACCCCTGCGCCTCCAGGAAGGCCCTACTGGGCCGTTTGACAGAAGGGACTTGAGTACCCACAGAGGTCAATGTCCAGTGTCCCAGACCTACCTTGAGATGACTGCACAGAGAAATCCAGGGAATGGGGGGGATAACAAAAAACACAGTTCTAGTAAAATTTTTATAGCTCTTTATAAATGCAAATTCATGCCCCTAGAAAAAGCTTCACGTGATTCTTTTTTACCAAAGTAAAATGAGATGATTTGGTTTCCATGGATCTATGATTCTTATGGGTCTTTTGGGAAAACATTTTAGTACCTGCCCCAGTGAAATTTTCACACTTCATAAAATGACTTTTTTCTACTTCTTCGCTCTAAAGAGTTCACATGTGTCTTTTGGGAGATTCCCTTCTTTACTGATAACATTTAATTTTTCTTTTATATAAATAATGTATACTTGCTATAAAATGATAAATTAATTTTCTAATGTCAGTATTTTGGGTTTCTTCATTTTTTACAACCCAATTTTATAATTAGCAGTATTTCATCAGGAGAATGGATCTATTTTGGATTATTGCAAGAAAGCAATTTTGAGCTCTCTCTAATGCCAAATGGTAATATCTAGTCTTGTTCTTTTAATGATATTGGTTTCCAATATTTAATTTAATGTATACTATAACTCAGTGAAAATTCAGGGTCAAATCAAATAAAATCCAGTTACTGCATATGCTTTAAATATCACCCTACATAACAAACGGAATCACATTTTTGTCAAAACTCTTCCTAAGTCAGTGAGTGCAAAACTCCCCCCGACTCTTCCAAGACCCAAAGCCTGTTTCATGATGATACCCCCGAGAAAATGTAAGAGGAGGGTGGGGGAGAAGGTGAAGACCGAGTGATTACTTACTAGTGGTCTTGAGCAGCAGCTACCTGATAACTCCACCTGGCCATTTACCATCTCTCTCTACTACTGCTCCACATTGCTTTAATACTAAGAGAGCATCGCCCCTCCCTGAGGCTGGCAATAACTACACTAGCACTTGGGTTGGATAAAGACTGGGCTAAGGGACGGAGTTTCTTACAGGATTTTTTATTACCACCTGAAAAAAGAAAATGGAGGCATTTCGGGTCCATGATCTAGATGTACATACAGGTGCTTAGCTAGATACAGCACATCGCCACTGACTCAGAGGTCACCGCTCTCTAGATCAGAAACCTAACAACTAAACGTCCTAAAGATAAAATAATTCAGCCTAATGTGGAGAGGAACTGCCACAGATATTTTGGAACCTTTATTTTTTAACAGTCCCAGAGCTTCTGCAGCAGAGACTAGAGCAAAGCAAAGCTACCTCTGCCAGGCAAGGGACCTGTTTTCGCTGCTGCTGAGGAGGGTAGGAGGCAAGGGGAGGGTCTGAGGGGTCCACAAAGAGGCGCTCAGACTAAAGGACTTCACCACGTGGAGGCCACGCCTGGGGCACTGACGGGTCTCTCGGCAACTTGTGGCTCTGAGGGAGAACACAGGCAGGCGAGGCGGCTTAGTCTAAAATTAAACAACGGCTTGGGCTGCAAGGGCCGGCTGGCTGCCCTCCTGGCAGGCCGGGCCACCAGCACAGGTTCTGGGGGGGAGACTAGGAGTGCCGATGGGCGGCCTCACCAGGCTGACCCAGGTCTCCCCAGCCTGCAGGGCCATCCTGAGGGGCGGGCTGAAGCCCGGGAGGCAGGAGGACACAGCCCCACGGCAGGCCCCCGCAAGCCGCGGCGCTCGGCACAGCACGCAGTGCCTGCTTGGCCGGCATCCTGGGCAAGGACTCCATTCCTTTCCCTCTCTGGCTCAGGAAAGGGGTGAGCCCCTCCGGAAAGTTTTAAAGCCCAAACAGATTATAGCGTAGAGAGCAAATTCCAACATGTCTCCTCAGCCCTATAAAATGCTGGGAGGCTGGGGGGCTCCAGGCCCTCTGCCCATAAAGAGGACGCTGTGGATGGTGGAAGCCGTGCTCTCTCCTGCTGGTGTCTGCTCCTGACGTTACCTGGAGGCTTAACCATTTGATTATTCTCATATTAGCAGGCTGAATCATTACAAAGTGCTTTCTAAAGGGCAAAGGAACATTTGAGCCCATCATGGGAAATTTCCAAGGACTGTGAGAAAACCAATACTTTTATTCTAATGAAAATTAAATAGACATGAGCTGCCAGAGCAGGGAAGGCTGAGAAGCCCGCTCTCATTGTAGCCTCAGCCATGCACTTGCACGTCTCCAAATCTCCAGCCACCTTCCGGCTGCTCACGTGACGCGGACTGAACAGCAGGAGGGACGCTGTCATAGCCGTTACCACAGCCGCACACTGCGAAACGGGCCTGCGGCCGCGTGGCAGCCTCTCCCTCCAGGCGGGAATCAAATCAAATTGAGCCTGCTTTCCGCGGCGGTGAAATAATACAGTAGGACCCTGTGCTGACCCCCAAAATAAAAAGATCAAGATTTCTTACCAAGTAAAAGGAGGAAATGACTTAAATTAAACCCCTGTTTGTCTACCTTCTGGTCAAAAATAATAACATTAGAGAGCTAATTATGAAAATTAAGAGCTTCATCACCCCACCCTCCAGCCTTCCACAGGGACATAGCGCCATCTAGTGGGGGCCCCTCTTAGAGCATTCAAAGGCGCAGGCATAAAGGGGGCCAAAAGCCTTAGGAACACGAGAGAATGAATAAATGAGCACCTACTATGTCCGTGTCACAAGTCTCGGGCTGTTTTTATTTTTCCCCCTTCACAATTCTGAGAACTGCAAAATCTCTCACAAGCTTGAAATGCCCTGGCTTTGTGGAAATTATTTACACGGCGGTAGGAAGGCAGAGACACGCCCTGCTGAAAGTTTTGCCAGTTATTTCATCAACACCCAACAGGAGCAAGGAGGTGGCCATGAGGTGGCCCAGCTGGGGAAGAGCCCTGATTACATTTCCCGCACCTCTTCTCAGAAAAAGATGTGGGTACTTAGCATTTATATTGCACTTTCCGTCTCCAAACCACTTCACAGAACCTCTCCGACTAATTCCCCCAACGCCCTGCAAAGTAGTTATTACTCTACACAATTAGCTGCCTTATGAAAGCTCTTGATGACTACTTCCGTGTCTGTGTGAGTGAAATGCATTTACCAAAGAGAATTTCTGCCAAGACTCATGTCCAGAGTCCAAGAACAAATCTTCATGTTTCCCCCTTTTTTCAGAGAAAGGGAAGCTTATGATGAATTTAAATAGTGAATGTACTACCCCTTTGCTTTTCAAAGGTGAGAATGTTAAAATAAAAGAAAGCACTGTATCACCAACAGGAGACGTGTCCCAATGCTCTCATCTGCTACTGCACCAGAGGACTCTCCCCTAAAATAATCATGTTGCTGGAGCCTCAAAATAAAGTCCATGAGACAGGGGTCTCCCCGGTGGTGCAGTGGTTAGGCGCTGCGCTGTGGAGCTGTCGGCAGCAGCGACGCGAGTTCGACGCCCAGCCGGGTAGAGTCCCACATGGTGCGGCAGACCTCTCCTGCCTCGCCCGCTGCTCCCCTCAGCAGTGTATTTCTGATCTGCCTGTTCTGCTCCCCACTCTGTCTCTGGTGAACCCTCTCGCCGCCCCACGCCTCTGGCCTGTACCCCAGCTTGTATGTATAAATAAAAAATAAATCTTTAAAAAAAAAAATAAAGTCCATGAGACAAATGAGATAAGCAGGCTGCTAAAAAAGGAGGGCCTCATCAGTTAGCACTCTGAGCCATAGGGACGGGTGTTATTTATTTAAAAGCTAAGCCTCCATCACTCTTGACTTAATCACCTTTCATAACGCAGGAGTCCCTTTTAAGTCATTTCCTCCTTTTACTTGGTAAGAAATCCTGATCTTTTTATTTTGGGGGTGGTGTGATGTAGAATTAAAAAAATAAAGAAGTTATATTTTTAATGAGTAATGATCACTTTTTCCAGTAGATGGTTCAAGTTTCAGTGTCTTAACTAGACCCTTTTGTTTATAATAAACAATAAATAACATTTTCAAATCACAAAGCATATTTGCTCTCTGATGGTTTCCATGCGCTCCGTGATAAGAGTATTCCAAGAGAAAGGACAAACATTCAATTGCATCCCAGAGATAAGAGAAGAGAAGAAGAGAAAGAGGAAAAAGGTACAATCCTAAGTAAAGTGTGGTGTGGACGGCAGGTGACGCCAAGCCCACCCTCAAGGCCGCAGAGAGGCCCGACTTGTTTGTTTGCCTTTCATTTTTGTCTTCATCCTGAAGAGACACGAGGACAGACACTTCACAATGCACATTTTAAGATGGAAGATATTTCACATTACAAATCATCAGCCAATAGTTTCATCTTTAAAAAAAAGTCATCTTTTTAAAAGTCCCCATGCTATGTGGGAGGGGTAAATTAGAATTAATGTATTACATGCCACATCCAAAATCCTCTCTGTAGACCTGGGAGGGCGTTTTTGGTAATGTCTCAATGCCAGTTTTTAAAAAACAATCTCTACTTATAGCCACTTTATGTAAGGGGATTTATCACCATTCTGTTACCTAAAGTATTTTAGTATATTTTGGGAATTGAGGAAGAAAATACACAGAGTGTGAACTAAAATAAGAGCTTTAAGAAGAATATGCATTAGGCCGGGTTATTTGCTGATGGGAAAACATCATTTTCATTCAAAGGAGACTAGTTTGGGTGCTTGGGGACGTGGAGGTAAGTCCTGGCCGGGGCGCCTGTGAGTCCCTCTGGAAGAGATGGGAGGTTCAGCGTGAGCAGGAAGCGCGAGAAGGCGCAGTCATGTCTGATGCAGAGAACCAGAGCCCAAGAAGCGCTTACAGGGACCCCAACACTCACCACCGTAACGCTAAACCCACGGGCGGGGCGAGGCCCAGCGCGCATTTCCTCACCCTGCACTCAGAGGTGGCCAGAAAGCCTGGCGGCGGCTGCCTCCTGTCCGGCTAACCCGGCCCTCCGCTGCACGCGCCCATCCCGCTGAGCAGCAGAGATGATTTAGATTATTTTAATCTCTTTGTTTGTTTCAGTTTAAAGGATGACATCTCCATGCTCCAGGCCGTATGAAGGCAGCCCTAGAGCACAGCCAGTTCCCAGGGGCGCCGCTGGATGTCAGCCCTCTTTACCAAATTTTAGTCATTCCAATTTTGCTCTCTTCCAACTGGCTCAGGTGACCCAACGTAAGCGGGACTTCCTGTGCCCTCCTGGGTCCGCAGCCCATCGTGGCAGGCTCTGGGTTCTCAGACCCTTGCTGTGGAGGGGCGGGGCTGCCTGGCGCCAGAGCACAACCGGCCATTCTGGCTGCTGCGGGTGAGGTGAGAACATCCGAGGTCTGGGCCTGGAGCCCCAGCAGTTTGCCCCCATGTGGGGAGCCCCACCGTGGCAATCTCCGTGTTCTCACACCAGTCCCCCTCAGCACCTACCACAGCTGGCGCCCTCGTTCCCCCTCACTGAAGTAAGAATTCTCGCAGCCCTTGCTCAGCACTCCAAGTCCGAGGGAACCAGAGGGACTGCTGCAGGCGCTCCCGCTCAGCACTTCCCAAAGCATGACGTCATTCCTCTCACTAAATGGTATATTTGTTTGTTTAGGAAATTTTAGCTATTTTTCATAAATATGTGTTGCTTATATGAAAATGTAATGGTTATTTTTAATGAGCTAATACTTTATATACATCTATTTAATGTCTACCATGGTAAATATCCACAGATAAAATCAATATACATAAAAGGTCTTTGAGGGGGTTCAGTAATGTTTAAGATCATGTAGAGGGGCCTTGAGACCACAGAGTTTAAGAACCACTTCTCCAGAGAACTGAACCTGAAAGACCGGATTTTGGCAAATCCCAAACAGCAGGAGGCAAAGGTGAGGTACACAACAAGCAAGAGATTTAGAGTGTAAGGCCTGATAATCCCCCTCTACCTCCTTCTGTCATTCAACACCCAGAAATCCAGGAGCTAGAATTTTATCACCCCACGCAGGAGGTAGAATTCTTTTCTGGAAAAGCTAACAACTAAGGAGAAAAGCTTCATGCTTGGGGATCCCCTAATAAGTGGCTCCATATCCCCAGGATCATCCATAGCAAAACTGCCCCTACCCACATAACCTGGCCTTCATGGGGCCTGCAACAGCTTGTCAAGGTCTCATTTAAAGAGAAAACGGGGAGTCCAGGATCATCAAGCACCTGAGGGAAGTTTCCATGTGAAAAGAAAGACCATAATAAGCAAATAAGATAAGAGAAAGTTCATGAAGCAGAAGAATACAAAGAATTATCACTGACATCCTGAGTAAGAAATTACTTCAAAATATGAGGAAAACGTGCTTTAAAACAATCAGAAAATGGGGTTTCCCTGGTGGTGCAAGGGTTAAAGTCTCAGCACTATCAAGCTATCTGCAGCCACTGCAACATGAGTTCCATGCCCAGCCAGGGAGCTTCCCACAGGGCTCAGCAGACCTCTCCTGTCTCCCCCAGAGGCTCCCCTCTGCAGTGTATTTCAGTGGGTCTGCCTGTTCTGCTCCCCACTCTGTCTCTGGTGAATGCTGTCACACACCCCCCCACACACACACACACACTCTTCTCTGGCCTACACCCCAGTTCTTCTATGCATAAATAAAAAATAAATCTTTTTTAAAAAGACAAAAAAATGGGGAAGGATTTGAAAATTAAAAACAGGGTAGCCAAAATTAAAAAGGCCAGTGGAAGACTGGGAAATAAAGAAAAAGTCCTATAAAATAGAACAAATACATGAAAAGATAAAAATGAGGAAAGAAAAGGGTATAAGAATATTGGCACATAACGGACACCATCTGACTTAGCTTCATCTTAAAAATAAACAGAAAGCAGAGGAGAGGAAATTATTAAAGAAATAATTCAAAACTATTTCCCAGAGCTAAAGCACATGAATTTCTATGTGAATGGCTCACAAAATTATAAGCTTTGGAAGAAGAAATTGTCACAGTAAAGGATGAAGAATCAACCTTCATCATAACTTCACAGAATAGTGTACTATTGATGACAATTCATGTCTCTAGAATAGTATGTTAAGAAGATTTCCAACTTAGAAGTTTATCAACCAACTTTAAGACAAACGTCCTTTCTCATCCTCTGCCTATTTCCATAAAACAACTGAAAGATACATTCCATCAAACATGAAAGACCCTCAACAACAAGTGTTGGAGAGCATGTGGAGAAAGGAAATCTATTACACCTACCCCGTCATCGGTGGGAATGGAAACTGGTACGGTCATTATAGAAAGCAATGGGGATTTACCTCAAAAAACAAGAAATGGGGGCCTCCCTGGTGGTGCAGCCGTTAAGCGCGGCGCTGTGGAGCTGTCGGCAGCGGAGACACGAGTTCGACACCTGGCCGGGGAAATTCCCACATGGCGTGGCAGACCTCTCCTGCCTCACCCGCTGCTCCCCTCAGCAGTGTATTTCCGTCCATCTGCCTGTTCTGCTCCCCACTCTTGTCTCTGGTGAACCCTCTTGCCGCCCCACGCCTCTGGCCTGTGCCCCAGCTTATATGCATAAATAAATAAATCTAAAAAAAAAAAGTTAAAAAAAAAACAACACAAGAAATGGAAATACTGTATGACCCAGCAATCCCACTCTTAGACACTGATGCAGAGAACATGAAAGAAGCCGTGCAAAAAGCAAAATGCTCCACAGCAGTGACTGTGCCATTTACAACAGCTTGGGCATGGAAACATGCTAGATTCCCATCAAAAGATCAGATCAAGAAGATGTGGTCTGGTGTAACCCAGAAATTCCACTCCTAGGAATCTACCCAAAGGACACAAAGACATCCATTTGAAAGGAAACCTGGCCTCCTATTTATTGCAGCACTCTTTACTGTAGCCAAGATATGGAAACAACCTAAATGCCCCCAAACGGATGAGTAGATCAGGAAGATGTGATATATATATATACACAATGGGATACTATTCAGCAATCAAAAAGGATAAACTTAGGCCATTTGCAGCAACATGGATAGAGCTGGATGGGATATGCTCAGTGAAATAAGTCAGAAGGAAAAAGAAAAATATCGGATGATTTCACTTATAGGAGGAATGCAGAGGAACCAAATAAGAGATCAGACAAAACCACCAGGCAGCTATAAATCAGAGACATTCTGCGGGGGAGGAAGTAGGAGAGGGATCAAAACAAGTAAGGAAAGAGAGGGATCAAAACAGGTAAGGGACTATGGTGACAGTTCACGGGTGACTTGGTGATGGGAATTTTATGGTACTACACCTGAGAGGAAAAGTCAAACATTGTATGAACAATGATGTAAAAAAGATATAAATTTAAAAAAACAGATGTGGTCTGTTCACACTATGGAATGCTATTCAGCCATACAGACTGATGAAATGCAGCTATTCACAGTAAAATGGAGGGAGTTTGAGGGAGTTATGTGTAATGAATAAAGTACATCAGAATGACAAAGACAAATATTGGACATTTACATAGCCGAAAACTTGATCAAGTCAAACACGTACAAAAACTAGTGCATCTTACAAATCTCACCCAGGCGCTGAGATTAAGAGGAAGAGAGAGAGAAAAAGACAAGGGGTATAAGATATGGGGGGAGGGAGAAAATAAATTTTAAAAAAAGATATGCACCATCAAAATGAGTGAGTAAACCAGAAAGCAAACCAGAGACTGATTAAACATATACAAATTTTTTTGAGGGAACCGCAAAAGGCAAGCTATGCTGAAAGCCTAGGAAAAAGCATATGAAAGACAACAAAATGTACAGAAAAGATGTCCCCAGGAAAGAAAAAAAAAAGAAGGAAAATATATTTGGCTTTATTCAGAGTATTTTAAGTATATATATAAATATAAAATAAAATGAAGCAATTAACTTCTGGACAAAAACAAAAAACTGTACAGGAGGAAAACGTAAGTACAATCTACAGAAAATATTGACATAGTTATTATAGTAACTAAGTGTTGACCCCTAAGATAGATAATTACTTGAGGAGGATAAATGAAGGGAGAAACATATGGTAAGCCAATAGGGAAAAGTAAGAGAAGTGAATCTTCATTTTCTACAGTATGAAGTGAGGAGCTAATGTTTAAAAAGAAAAATCAACAGAAGACAATATGAGCATACTATTTAGACTATGGAGGCAAATGTCAAAATAAGTAGCTAGAAAAGAGTTAATGACTCCAGAGTGGGGTTCTGGGGCACTTTAGGATTCTGTTTTTGACATATATTACTGTACTTACAGACTTTTTAGATGATATATTGGTATTATTTTAATCAATTAAAATTAACATTGTAAGTTAGCGAAAAAATTGGTATATTACCATTTTACAACCAATAATGAATTAATGGATGCAGTTATTAGTCATCAAAAACTGCTAATGTCAGGCCTCCCTGGTGGCGCAACAGGGTAAGTCTCAGCACTATGAAGCTACTGGCAGCCACTGCAGCATGAGTTCAATCCCTGGCCAAGGAGCTTCCCACATGGCACAGCAGACCTCTCCTGCCTCACCCGCTGCTCCCCTCAGCAATATTCTTCAATAGATCTACCTGTTCTGCTCCCCACTCTGTCTCTGGTGAACCCTCTCATCACCCCACACCTCTGGTCTCCACCCCAGTTCTTATATGCATAAATAAATCTTTAAAAAGAAAACCTGCTAATGTCACAGAGAGACAAAGAGACCTTGGGTGTCTCCTGATGGAAGAGCACAGTGTCACCCCTGAAGAGTACTGCCTCCAACTCCAAACTGAATCTGAATCTGATCAAAACTCCAGGTTCCACCCCCAATTTACAGGAAATACAGAGGATGCTAAATGACACCACCAGAATAGATTCAGCCAAGCCCAGATTGTGAAAAACGCTACAAAGCAAGCCATTTGGTTTCTTTGATGGGAGAGCTGGAAGAAGCTAACAGCAGTTTAAGAAGTGCCTGCTCTATCCCCAGTCTCTAGTAACGAGCTACTGAGACTGCATTCCTGGAGCAAATACCTAAAAAAAGAGGATTCATTTCAGTGGATAACAGTTGGAACCAAAGCTGCCCTACCTCATTCTGTCACTGATGACAAGTTATCATATTTTAGTTGCACAGACACAAGTCATTATTCAAGAAAGCAACTTGTGCAGGAAATGCCCCACATATCACTGGAAGCCAAACCACTTGGGTCCCCAGTGTGAGCCTTCAGATACACGCTACCTTATCCAGACACTAGGTGGCGCCTGTCATCTAGCGCATCACTACACAGGGGCAACTCTCACTCCAGGTAGGGCGTGCAGGAAAATTCCACAACCCAAAGGAAAAAAAACAAAACACCACGGTTTCTGAATACTAAGATCAGCAAGACTAAAATATATTCTATCCAGAAGAGTAAGCAGCAATGAATGGGAACTCCTAATCATCACGGTTCAGCTATGAGCTAGAAACAAACATCAGGAACATCAGCCCAGGTCTAGACCCGTGTGCTCTGCTGTGGCCCATCTGTCCTGGCCCAAGGGCACCAGTACAGGGAGCAACACCTAACCCGACCACTGCAGAGATGGGCCGGGAGACGCCTGCTGACACTTGAGTGTCAGAAGCAGCTGCAGTTCGGAAGACAAGCTGCAGGTGTCTTGCCCCCAAAGACCCAAGTGCACTGAAAATGGAGCTCCAGGGGAGGGGACCAAGCTGACAGAGGAAAAGAAATGCTCTCCTATTTTCATTGTTTGATCCCCTTATTAACCACTGAACATTCCACTCTACTAGGATCTCTTAGCCCAGCATCTACCGACCATCTGAGGGCAACGTCAGTTGGAATTTTTGAGGGGTCACAACTGAAAAAGTTCTAAATGATACAAGTTAAATGATATTTGAGGCAGAGGGGAGTTCGCTTCAGCAAACGATCACAAAGCTGACCTCTGGTTATGATGCATCCGTGGCAAGAAACTAGCATCTATCAACTGTATCACTCATTTTTGCACCGGCTCCCCTGCTACAGCAGCTGTGGTAATGTGTTAATCTCCTCAGACTGCCATCACAAATCACTAAAAATTGGGAAATTTCAGGCAGCAGAAATTCATTCCCTCACAGTTTTGGATGCCAGACACTGGAATCGAGGAGCGGGGAGGGTCACATTCTAGGGGAGAGTCTATCCCTTGCCTCTTCCAGTTTCAGGGGATTATAGCCACTCTCAGGCCTGTGGGGTCATTGCCTACTTCTCCATGGTATCATCGTCTTCTTCAAGCTATCTAATCTCCCTGTGCCTCCGTCTTATAAAGACACTTGTCACTGGATTTAGGGTTCACCCAGATAATCTAAGAGGATCTCTTCACTCAAGGTATTTCTTTTTTTTTTCTATTCTATTCTATTCTATTCTGTTCTGTTCTGTTCTGTTCTGTTCTACCTGCTAAGACCCTTTATCCAAACAAAGTAACATAGGACAAGGACATATATTTTGGGGAGCCAGCACTGACCCCACTTCAGGTAATCAACATCTTAAAATCCCATCCCAAGACATGAAGCATTGCCTACAGAAAATACTCTTTGACATAACAGTTTCCAAACTTGGTTGACACACTCAAATCACCGGGAGACTGCTAGTGCCCAGAGGGCACATCATGCAAGTAAATCGCACTGCCTGGAAGAGAGACCCAGAACTAGTAGTTTTTAAAGATCCTGCAAGTCAGTATAATATGCAAGAAAATTGGGGACTCACTATTTCCCTAGCAGGTCTTTATTTCAGTATATCTTCACTTCAAGTTCAATACTCTCCAGTTTGTTTTTGCTGTTTATTAAAACTCTCAAACTTTTCCTTTGTGGTTTTTCTTATTAAAATAAAATCATTGTATAGAACAAGACAAAAGAGTATCTTGCCAGGTCTCTGGTTATATTTCCCTCTGACTGCACCACTGGGACCTGGGGAACTGTTCTCGCCCCGAGGAAGCCGCAGCTTTCCAGTCCCAGCCACACTTACACACCGTTGCCGAAAGCAGAGGATTTACATTCCTTTGAGTAAAGCTCTCCATCCCCTGGAATCACTAATCATTTTCAAAGAATGGCCCTATAAAGGAATGATTAAACACTTAGCACTTTAAGGTCTACAAAAACCCAAGAGAAGAAAAAGACATGGAGTTTAGAAAGAATTCTGATATGAGCATGGCAAAGAGCCCTTTATATTCTATTTCAAGAGAGATGGCTTGGCTTGGAGTGTTTTCCTTTTTTTTTTTTTTAAAGATTTATTTATTTATGCATACAAGCTGGGGTACAGGCCAGAGGCATGGGGCGGCGAGAGGGTTCACCAGAGACAGAGTGGGGAGCAGAACAGGCAGATGGACGGAAACATACTGCTGAGGGGAGCAGCGGGCGAGGCAGGAGAGGTCTGCCGCGCCATGTGGGATTCTCCCTGGCTGGGCATCGAACTTGCTTCGCAGCTGCCGACAGATCCATAGCGCAGCACCCAACCGCTGCGCCACCAGGGAGGTGCATGGAGTGTTTTCCAATGAGGCTTCTGATCTTAGAGAGAATCAGAATATGACAAAGTACACTGAGGAAATGGCAAGTTTCTCTTTGCACAAAGAGAAGTTCACCAGGAGTCACACAAGCTGTTAAACCACCTCTTACTGGGCCTCCCTGGTGGTGCAGCAGTTAAGCGCTGAGCTGTAGAGCTGTTAGCAGCAGCGACGTGAGTTCGACACCTGGGAGATTCCCACATGGCAGAGCAGACCTCTCCTGCCTTGTCCGCTGCTCCCCTCAGCAGTATATTTCCATCGATCTGCCTGTTCTGCTCCCCACTCTGTCTCTGGTGAACCCTCTCACCACCCCACGCCTCTGGCCTGTACCCCAGCTTGTATGCATAAATAAATCTTTAAAAAATAAGAATAAAATAAACCACCTCTTACATGTTGAAAACCCATCTTTCCATTCTTTTTATTTTTTTCATCAGTCCACTATTGTTCCAGTAAAATCCTTTAGGTAAAAACATTGGCCAGCATGCATCCCTCCTCTCGCTAAATCCTAGTCCTCAACAAGGACACAGCCCAGAGGTGTCACATACTCCAAGAGCCCAGAGCAGATGAGACCATAGCGTGTGTCTATTGAAATAAGGATTCTTTACCAATTTCATAAGTATTCTATATTCCGGAGAAGGATTTCTTTGCACAAAGTAAGTGACACCAGTAATAAGCTATTTATGAACAGAGTTCCTTTTAGTATGTATTTATTTAACTTAAAAACTTTTTTTTACAATATACTTTCATATTTACTAAAATCTATAATAAATCCCAGATCTCACACTCTGCCCTTTGAAATCTTACAGGCAAGGGACACTGGAAAACACAGAACAAAACATGGACAGCAAATGTTTATTGACGGCATTACCGCACTAACGAGATGGCACGAGACTGACGCGCTTCAGCCCGGAGTGAAGACTAGGATGGGCAGGGAGAGCTGCAGGGCAGGCGATCAGGAGGAGGAGTGCAGGTAGGAAAGTGCAGGTCACGGTGGCAGCTTGTGTGCCCGGCACCCATTCCTGCCACTTCAGGTAACTGTGCCCCAACTTCCCTTTGAAGGCGCACTTCTCTTTCAAGCTCAGTTTATGGATCATGACAGAAGACACAGTCTCCTGAGGCAGAGTCTAAACACTTGATGGCTCAGGAAAATAAAAAACTATGAGGCGACCCACAGTCAAGCATAGGGGCAAAGTGGTGCCCTGAGTAATTTGTGGGCTGGTGTCTTTGGCTTGTTCTGGGCCTAGCTGTGTTGCTGGCCGGAGGGTAAATGAAGATTGCTCGGCCTTTTGCACCGGTGGCCTCTGTGGCCCTCGCCTGCAGCCTTGAACGCAGGAGGCGCGTGGCAGTGTGGGCTGGGGCCCATGCCTGATGGCGGACGCCTGGAGCTCGGGGTGGGTGTGCGTGGGTGGGCGCCCAGAGCCTGGAGGCTGAGCATGCCCGGGCAGCGGGGGACTGTGCAGCACTGGAGTAAAGATTCATGAGGGGCTGGGGCCTGCCAGCCTCCCAGCCCCCAGGCCCTTGCCTGTCCTTCACCTCAGAATAAATGGTGTAGCCCCCAGGCCCCTACTACAGATGTTGTAGAAAGATCATTAAAGCCGGAAAAAGCCACTGAGAGCTCCAGGACTGTCCTTTGCCCTGTGCCCAGATCCACAGCAGCCTGCCCCGGGCCTTGCTGGCATAACAGTGGCTTCCACGGCCCTGGGCGTGTGTGTGTCTCCTACAGGATACAGCCCGGGGTTGTGCCGGCAGCCTTCAGCTACATGCACATTTCCCAAACCCCCATCTCAACCTACAAAAAATTTCTCAGTTTAGACCCTTAGCAAAATGCCGTGTCCTTCCTTGAGAATACTGGACGCTTCTGCATCTTGTCTAGGCTGCCTGCTAACCAAAGGTGAAGGGAAAGTTAAGGTTAACCTCCCTTTTAAGTCTGAAGCCACTGTCACCAAATTTAAATTGATGGGACTTCTCCCACAAATGAGAAGGCAACTGACAAATACCCCCATCCTTAACACCAAAATGCCAGTGCAAGAAACAGCTCTCTGCACTTGGCATTCCCTTCAGGCTACTTAAAATATTTCACCCAGAGGAGAAGTTGGACTGTCTCATTCACCACCTACTAGTTCTCTCTCCTCCCTTATCCTAGTCCCCTAAACCTGCAGGAAAGAGGGTTTCATTTCATCCTCTCACTCCCCTTGTAATGAGGAAAAGGATGTATAGACGCAGGCTTCATTCTGCCACTTCTCTGCTGGGCTTTCACCCAGAACTAGCACTTTTCTGCATCTCAGCTCAGTTCTAGCCCTCACAGAAGTCAGTACTTGTCTCCTACCATTACCGCCCACACAGTCCTCCTCTCAGCAAAGTGTGGGAAAGTGCGATAAATGGAGTTTTCGCTCACTTTCTAACAAAGGCTGGACAACAGTTTCTAACAAAGGCAGCGATTCCAGGGTATAAAACCTTAGCAGCCCATTGCAGAAACCACTGGAAACTAAAGTCAAGAAGATCAGTAAGAACTGAGGCATCAAGCCAACCAACACTTTCTAAAGTGGGCAGCATGCTAATGGGAAAAAGACTCTGACATCAAAAACAAATGTGAACTGGCATAATTTACAGGTACTGTGCTTCTGACTATCAGGCCTTGTCCAGTCAGTCTAGGGAAACACTTAAAAAGAGTTTCCATTCTGTCAAACTGGAATATTCTTCAAGGAGAAAAACATTAATCCCATATGAACTACAACAGACAACACTGCAAGTGCAAACAAACTGTAGCTACCAAGTAACTTTCAAGGTGAAACACAAGTTCCCAAACAGATATTATATCTTCGTAACAGCATTGCTCACAAGACCCAAAGTATAGACAACCTAAATGTGTATCAAAGGAGGAGTGAAACATTATTCAGTCTTAAAAAGGAAGGAAATTGCGACACAGGCTCATCATTGAGGCATCTCAAAGACATGTTAAATGAAATAAAAGCAGGTCAGGAAGGTTCCAGGGACTGGGACAAGGCAGGCAGTCAAGGACAAAAATTTTGCAAGAATTCTGCTGGTCCTACCAGCAGGTAAACACAAGGTTAAAAACCTATGATTCTAGGCAGGGACACCTGTTGCCATCAATTTCCTTAGCCTACTGTGTACCATTTCTGAGCTATCTTTTCCACAGTTTATCAAGAGGGATGCTACTGGAAAAAAAAAAGGAGTTGCAGACCCAAATGAAAAGGGCCACAGACCTTGAGACCAGACGGGTTCAAACTGGTGCTGCACGAGATGCCCACGTGGAGACCGCCTCACCCCGCACCACCACCAGGTGCAGCTCACCAGCTCCCACAAGGAGCCACAACAAACGGATGTCAGCCAAGTCCACCACCTGGCTCTCTCTGCCAGTAAAGTTTAATTCCTTGTTTTAAACCCCATCCTAAAACCTATAGAGAGCCCTAGGCCCTGGACCTTCTGTCATTTTTCTCTCATGCCAAGAGGTCTCCCTAGAGTTCCCTTTTCTTGCTCTTTCCGTAATCAGCTAACACTGACTCCTTGCCTGCCCTGGCCCTCTCTGTGGCGGTCTTGTCAATTTTGACCAGGTCTCAAGAGCCTTTTCCTGGCCTAGGAGCAAGGCCCCCTGGCCCATCCCCTGGATTTCCAACAGTGAGCCGTGGACAATAGCTGGTTCTCTCCCAGCTTACCCGCCTGTGTTGCTGGACGGTGGGGTTGGCCTGAGAGGACTGGGCCGTTCTTTGCCCAGACACAAAAGGACTATCACAAAAGATCAAATACTGTGTGGCTCCATTTACATGAGGACCCTACATAGAAGAGTAAAATATGCAGACAGAAAGTAGAATCAGGGTTTGCCAGGGTCTGGAGTGGAGAGAGGGAAGTCCGGGTGTTTCGTGTCTAAAAGGTAGTTTCGCTTTGGGATGATGAGAGAGTTCTGGGGGTGGATAGTGGTGGTAACTGCAGAGCACCGTGAAGGATTTGCACTCGTGAAAACGGGCAAAATGGCGATTTTTGTTACCCCTATTTTACCACGCCCTGGGCACCGCAGCCCCAATTTCTTATTCTGCCTAGGAAAGTTCCTCAGCCCTGCTCCTGCTCTGGCTCAGGGACTGCTAAGGATTCGTGCGCGCGCTTTGGTCCACCGGAAGCCCCTTCCTCAACATTGGGGTCTCGCTTCCGGGTCCCATGTGGAGCAGCGGCTCGGACAGGTCCTGGTCTGGCCCGGAAGAGGGGAGACCGAGGACCTCTGCTTGTTGGCCTAAAACGCCTTCCCCCCGGGCGACAGCTTCCACTCTGGTGCAGGAGCCTCAACTAGGCGTCCTGGCCCCGGATAAACAGCCCCAGGGAGCGTAGGCATCACTCAGCCTGTGTTTCCTGAAGCACTAGCTGAGGCTCCCGAGAAGCGGGGAGAGCTCAGGGGAGCTGCCCGACGCCTGGGCGCTGAGCACAGGGAGCATGGACCAGGAGAAGCTGGGGGACTTCGTAAGTGCCCCTGGCGCCCCCCCCCAGTCCTCACCTGGCAGGGCACGGGACCCCCTTCATCCGCCCCAGGCTCCGGAGCATCCAATTACCTGTCTTTCCAGAATGAGCAGGAGCAGCGCTGCAACCCAGGCCCGGGCACCCTCCTGGCGGCCCCCGGAAGGGGCTGGCTCCCCGGCCGCCGGGCGAGTGTGGCGGCTGCGGCCAGCCCTGCGCCCTCGTGGGGCGGGTCTCGCGTAAGTCTCGGTCACGAGCGCTTTTTGCGGCAAAACTTCGGCCGTAAAGCAGTTTTGCCGTAAAAACCAAAATAACTGGTGGTCAGCACGGCCTCCACACACGCAGCACTTCCGTTTTTATCGTCTAGAAGCCTTAGGCCTCAGTTAACGGGCGCTGAGTGGACGAGCGGGAGGTCTTGAAATCCTGGATGATGACGACCACCGTATCAGCTTGATAGAAAACACAGCAGTAAAACTTCCTGGAATTGGAGAAACGCATGCGTGTAAAGCCAGACGGCTGGTTATTCCAGGTGATAACGTATCCCTTTTGCAAATCCTTCCATTTCCCCTCCTCCCCATCAAAAACAAAAGTTTATCAAGCCAAGGTAAATCTTAAGCCAGCTAGTAATTCACAGCAATTTGCAAGAGTATTAATTGTCAAATCTTTAATTGTTTTAGCCATCGCCGTCTAATGCTGTCTTTACTGAATTTATCACCAATGTTGTTATGCGGGCAAAAGAAGCAAGTTCCTCCTAGTCTCCAAAAAGAAGTGGTTATGGAATTGGTCATGAGCACAAGTTTCTTGAAAATGGTGAAAAATTCTGTCTGATATTGGAGAATTTGATGTAGGTAGAATGTTGGTATTTGGCATAGAATCTCAGATGGTTTGTTGACAGACGGGCTGGGTAGCTGATGACGCATATAAAGGTAGTTATATGTAATGGAAAGAAATAGCAGCATTCAGCATTTATTCATTTTACTTCCAGGGAAAACTGAGGACACGCACGCGCGCGCACGAGCGCGCGGACTCACACAGTAAAGGACTAATGATGATTTTGTCGTTAATTTCCCGCACTTCATTAGATCCCTTTAAATATTAGTCCCTCTTTTCATGATTGTTTCCTTTTTGTGCCACAGTCACCTTAAGGCCAATTAGTTACGTGCGGAAAGATGAACAGATTCAGACACCCCACCTGATCTTCAGCCTGGATCCTCTATCAACATCTCCTCTTAAAGGAGGATTCAGAGTTAAGATTCAGGGATGTGCTTCCCCACCTGTCATGAAATCTCACTGCAAACATCTATACCTGGTTATTCTTTCTTGGGGGTTTTAAAAGCAGCTTGTAAACTTCAAAAAAGTTATTGGATGTAAACTTCTTGGCTGAATCACTGTAATAAATGGACTTTTTGACAGGGGAGGTCAGTCCTGGTACCCTTGCAGAGTCTTCATAAACGCTTGATTTTTTCCAAAGGAGTACACCTCAGTGGCAGGGCTTAGTTCTAGGAGCTTCCCAGTCAGACGTCGAAGTCCCCCTTATTCACAGCTCACTCAGCCCTGTGTTCCCTGAACTGCCTGAAAGTTATTTTTGATTTAGCCCTTTCGCTGAATTGGTTGTCATGTACCATGGGCTTCGGCATCATTTCTTTTTCTTGATCTTATTTCCTAAAACACCATTGTCCTATATTCTGTTCCTGCCTACAACCCATTTTAATGCTTTAAAACTTAATAGGTGCTTTATTTCGTGTGTTTCCTTTTGCTTCCTGACATTGTTTAGTAGACTAAGGCCTCATTTTAGGGTATGACTTATGAGATAAAGCTATCGTTTTTTTCTTTTAAACAAGTTGGCAGTTTTCTCAAATCATTCTAGCAACTTATCTGTAATATTTTCATTATAGTGTTTATTTTCTCTCCACCACCAACTCTTACACCCCTTTGACCCTTTCTTCCTCCACCCCCCCTTAACTTCAGAGGTCTCACTTCTTTTTTAGTGACTGCTAGTTTTTATAAGTATCTTGCTTTGTCAAATCATCTGTTATATATACATGCAATATTTGTCTTTGCCGTTATGACTTCCTTTGCCAAACATAAACCCCTCAGACTCCTTCCATTTTGCGGTAAATGAAGACATTTTATTTTCCCTTGAGGCTGATTATTCCATTGTATAAACCACATCTTCTTGATCTCATCCTGTCAGTGGACACTCTCGTTGCTTCCATGTCCGAGCTATTGTAAATGGTGCTACAATAAACATGGTAGAGCATATTATTTTTTAAGTTGATGGCTTCATATTCTTCCAAACTGGTATCCTCTTATCTACATTCTTATTCCAGAAGTTTCTAGAACTACCTTAGAGGATGTCCAGGCAGAGAAAAGAGAAACTATAATGGTGTAGGACCTACAGAGAAGACAGAGCTAGCAGGATATATTCAGATCCTTTCTCTTGGTCACCAAGAGAACATTCACTTTCCAAGGGTAAATAAACTTTGTCCCGTGAGTGCCTTTGAGTGACTTATGGTAGTTGGCTGAGTTAGGAAACCCAAGGAGAAGAAAGATTGAGAATGGTGTGTGCGAGTGGGGGAGGGGAGGGTCCAAACACTGAGCTGGGAGCAGTTCATCCATGGCAATTTAATCCAGTGGAGATGTTGAAAAGGCATTGCAGACTTTAAGGCTATCATAAGACCTCTGATCACACTTAGAAATTTAGCATAGAAAAAAAGAGGAAAAAAGATATTAAAAACAATATATTTTCATAAATCTTTCTTATTCCTTTCTTCATTTTCCAAGGAAATTAATGAGGCCAGAGGCTTCTAGGATTGTTACTCTTCTCACTACTCTATTCTTACTGGGTCAGCCTTAAGCTCAGGCCGTGATTCTTTCTGATAGACACTACAACCCATATTCTTTGAGCAACAAAGATCCCTGATCCCTGGACATTAAGTTATAGCAGCAGCAACAACAAAACAACAAGAATAGAAACAATTTAAAAATTAATGCAAAATATCTTGAGGAAGTTATTTAAAAAAACACTATATAAATGGAAGACTACTCCGCTATAAAAAAGATGAAATCTTGCCCATTTGTGACACACGGAGAGAACTGGAGGGAATTATACTAAGCAAAATAAATTAGGAGAACAAATACCAAATTATTTCACTCATATGTAGAATATAAAGAAACAAGACAAAGGAGCAGATAAAACTAAACCAAAATAACTATAGTAGCAAAGTTACCATAGAGGGAGGGTGAAGGAAGGGGGTTAGGGACAGAGGTGGCCCACTGGACTCTGGTGAGGAATTATGGATGCTTTAGTGGTGGGCATGGGGGTAACATACATCTGAAGAGGTCTGAATACTATGCCACTAAGTCATCTATGGCATTGTAAACCAAAGATACCTCAATAAAAAATAAAACTTAAAAATATTAAAAGCTTTGTGTAGATTCTAAGCTCTTATTGCATACCTACAATTGTATCTAGTATTTGGTAGTCAGCCTGATGGACTATACACAAAGTTTTTCCTTTCTAAAGAGAGTGATTATAGAATATGACATGGCATAGCAACAGCTTTTCAGATACAGTGTGTCTACCACTTTTCCTTAAAAGACTATAGATGTACTCTGAATTTAATACTTATGCACTAGTCATTAATAATTCAAGAGTAGGCATTATAACACTATTCTAATAAAGCTGGATAAGTCCCATAGCATTGGTGATCAGTGTTTAAATGAAGAACAGAAAACTTGTTTTACCATCACTAAGGGGTGGATGGTAATTAATCTAAAAAGTCAGTAAATCAGCCAAGGTCAAATCACCCTTCAAGCTTTCTTTTCATTCTAATAACAAGTCCCTTAGAGAAATACGTATTTTTTTTGCCATTTGTTTCTCCTTGCATGATATATTAAATTCTCTTAGCACCGATATTTAATTTATTAATTATCCCCAAGTAAACATCTCTTTAAAAATACAATATGTGCACTGTAGGTTCACAGCTGTGGATCCAACAGAGTTTTTGAACTTGCTTCCAAAGAATTAGGAGACTTCCATATGCTCAGAGGTCATTACTTGAACCAAAAATAAAATTTCTAATTATTTCCATCCACAAGATGTCCAACAGAATGCTATGCCATGCTAGTGTTAAGAATATAGAGTAATGTAACAGGCATTGTGGGTGGGCATCTACCTGGGAAGGACAAAATTCTTCAGTGCAGGTCGCATTCTTTTTGGTATTCTATTTCATTACTGATGAGTCTCGTTACATAACAAACATATATTGCTTGTTATATTGAAATGCTCTCTCTGTGCCAGCTCTGAGCCAGGTGTTGCCCAAGACATCTTGTTTAGTCTTCACACAACCTTACTCGGTGCATATTATCTGCATTTTACACAGGCAAAACATGAACAATTAAGAACTTGCCCCAAGGCACACAGGTAAGTGTAAAGCAGAATTATAAATGAGTATCTTTTCTCTGTGCTAGGGAATCTCTCCAGGAAATAACAGTAAGGAACAAATGGTGACCTATGTACATTAGAAGAAGGAAAAGAGCCAGAAGAGGAAAGAAGTAAATACAGAAAAAGAAATCATCCAGTGGTAAGGATTTTCAGTGTGATCATCATTGCCAGCCAACTGTTGGTCATTTCAGGATATAGAAAACAGAAATTACCAGAAGTATGGAAATATTGGAAGCAGCTCCAAATTTGCATCACAATTCCTTCTCTTATTAGTACAAAAAAGTGTTTAGGTTAGAGAAATATACCTAACACTAAAGGGTAGCAAAGATCAAATATCAATAGAATTGATGTGAACTAATGACTTGAGAATTTTTCCCTTTTTCTCTTTTCCATTCAAACACAAAGTTAGACACATCCTCAAGACGCAATAGCACGGAATAGTACCACTTTCTCACAATCATTTTATTTCTTGATCATTTTATTGTCAGAACTACTTGCTTTCAAATATCTTTGATACACCCTCTATTTTCCTCTCGAGTTTTTTACTTTTTTTTCCTTTCCATTGCAACTGAGGCTTAATATAAAGTCTTTCCCAAGAAATTAGTCTTTTGTTGTATAAATATATTGGTTCTGTGAGGGCATTATCTTAGGATGCTGACCATTTTGAAAGTTATGCTAGTTGGGGAGGAGCTCATAAATAATAAAGAATATAGAAGCACATGGTTCTTTTTCAATGTCATCTCCCTCACTGTATTTTGAAATGGAAATGTGCTCCAGTTAAGGTCCTCCCTGTTTCTCCTTGATCCACACACAGGATTATCCTTACGGCATCAAGTTCAAGGTTACGAATTTACATTTTTAAATCTGTTCCTTTCCCATATCACGGGATACAGGAGTCAGCCCTGAGAGTCCCTGTTCAATTAAGTTCAAGTGATACTACGTCTAAAAGATATTATTTGTGATGTGGAATAATTCAGTTGTTTCCTCGTTCCATTCTAGAGTCCCTCATCTATAGCTTGCTCCTTTTTGTTCATTTCTGTAGGCTTCAGGAAAAGGAATAAGGCAAATCTACTCTCTATTATCTCTCCAGAAACTTCACTAATTTGAGTAAAGACCTGACAGTGAATATTCATAAAAATATTGATTAAATATTGCACAATTGGCAGAGCTATACATCATTGAATATCAAGAAGAGAATACCAAAAATCCAAACATCTAAAACCTATGAACAAAGTACTTACCTAAACTTTGTTCAAAATGTGAACCTTTGACACAGGCTTAAGAAACATATCACTCACTCCCTCACTAGCCATTGGCTTAACAGGTTTTAGTCTTCTCTGTAAGATCACAGTGATTGTGGGGGGCCGGGGCGGGGAGACAGGTTGTGCATACTATATAGGCAAGTGTCAACTAGCGGCCCTGATGAATGGGTAGGTAAATGTGTTTGATCTATAAGCAGGAACCACAAAGGAGTGGTTTGCAGACCATCTAGTAAGAGAGAACTCAGAGTAGCAGCATCACCTTTTCAGAGTCTGAATTCTAGATAACAGTATTCATCAACTAAAGCTGGACAACAGTATGAACGAGGTCCAAGACCACTTGGCTTGGAGCAGGAGACTTTCACACAGCTCTTATCACAATGGACTGCTCACTCTTACAGGTGCCCCACAAAAGTGCCTTTCCCCCACAACATTATTCTCCCTGAACTTTTACATCTCTGCCTGTCAATTTTACCCACTCTTCAATGTCCAAATGGCTTCCCCTCCACAAACCCTTTCTCATTTCCCCCAGTTAAAATCAAGTTTTCTCTACTTTGCATCTTTTACAACCTGCTCTATATCTTTATTCAGCACTTGCTATACGCCTGGCACTATTCTAAGGACTATGGATACAGTGCTGAGAAAGGTGCAGTTCTTGCTCTGCGAACTCCATGTGGACGATGCAAAGTAACAAACAGAATTTCAAGTGCAGCTGGATGCTATGAAAAAAACTTAAGTTAGGAAAAAGGCTAATAGTGACATTAGAGTAGTCAGGGAGTACGAGAAAGTGACATTTCAGTAGAAATACAAATTAGTACGGGAGGAATGGTGTAAGTTGAGGGGGGCAGTCTTCCTAGCAGAGAAATGTAAATTCCCTAAGGTAGAAATTAAATGCTTGGCATAGTTAACGAAAAGCTAGGTTTGTGTGGTTTAGAATGCTGTGGGTATAGAGTGGAGGGAGATGATTATTAAAAAGCCAGGTCAGGTCAAATCAAGTCTTGTTGGCCATAATAAGGGCTTTAGAAACAAGATTTTGCAGGTCAAACTGCACTGGACACCTCACCATCCGTCGATGAACTGCCAGTCTCCCCCACGTGCTTCTGTTCAGCTTCCATCATAACGCGGCCTTGCGTGTTCGCAGGCAGGGTGCAAAGCCATGACCCAGGTCAGGTCCAGCACTGTTCCCTCTCATCCAGTCCACAGTGAGTGGACGGTCATGTGACGTAAGCAAGGTCAGAAGTGTTAGCAATTGTGTTGCTACCGTTAACCACAGACTATCTGCACTCCACTTCCCACTGGCGATAAATCCTCGGGATTAACTGGTGCATAATCCAAATCCAAATCCAAAATCCTACCCTAACACCTGCACCAAACATCCATGTCGTTCCCAGTGACATGCACGAGTGTTCCTGTGATAAATACCTGAAAAGCAAGCGAAGCAGAATGGTGCCGAGGCAGAAGAGCTGCCACAGTGCAATCTCAGTTGCACTCTCTCTCTCCACACAGGAAGTCTTGAATCTGAGTGGATCCTTCAGAGTTCTCTCAAGTTGGAACTCGAAGGTTGAGCCTTTATGCCCCAAACTTCAATCAATGGCTGCAGTTGGGTCATCCTGGGAAGGGGGCACGTCAGGCAGTTCTCTTCGGTTGAGGCAATACCCACAAGGGTCTGGTATTTTAAGACTTTCTGCTGAAAGCAAACCCACCATGGTGGGAATATCCCTTCCTTCTTAAAGGAATATCTGGGTAAAACAGTGTTTATCATAAAACTATGGCTAGAAGCAAATACGGATTTTTATGATACTATTTAAAAACATACATGTAAAGATACACACGATAAAAGTGGCAATGTCCAACTATTGTGCCAGTGCCTAAAAGCTTTCAACTATAAAACCCTTGAAGCAACCTAGATGGTTCTCGTGAGAATCAAAGACAAAGACTGGCGCGCCTAATTCACACCCGTCATTCAGTGAAGGTTTTAAAACTAAATCAAGGGCCTCCCTGGTGGCGCAGCGGTTAAGCGCTGCGCCGTGGAGCTGTCGGCAGCGGCGACATGAGTTCAACGCCCGGCCGGGGAGAATCCCACATGGTGGGGCAGACCTCTCCTGCCTCACCCGCTGCTCCCCTCAGCAGTGTGTTTCTGATCTGCCTGTTCTGTTACCCGCTCTGTCTCTGGTGAACCCTCTCGCCGCCCCACGCCTCTGGCCTGTACCCCAGCTTGTATGTAAAAAAATAAAATAAAATAAAATAAAACTAAATCAAATAAAACTTGATCATTAATGTTCCAGTTTGAAAATTTACACATAAATCCAGTATCACGAACAGCTGTGTATAAGGAAATGCATACTATAGAAGTTTAATAGTTTCTGGCTGAATGGGTCAGGATTTTGATTGAAAACAAATGTAAAATATGAAGAGATTCTCATGAAGACTCTGTGTACAGAGGAGGCAGGGTGAAGAACAAAAGAGAATGAAGCATCCCATGACTAGTAACACCAGGAAGCTACCACCACCCACAGGCCTGATGGAACAAAAAAAAAAAAACAAGACATTAACTAGAAAACAAGAAGTCCTGGCTGTTTTCTAGGAGAGGACTGTAAATATACTGTAAATTTTCTGGGAACCCCTGGTCTAGCAGGCAAGAAAGCAAAGCATTGGGCCTCCCTGGTGGCACAGTGCTTAAGCGCTGCGCTGTGGTGCTGTCGGCAGCAGCGATGCGAGTTCGACGCCTGGCCGGGGAGAATCCCACATGGCGCGGCAGACCTCTCCTCCCTCGCCCGCTGCTCCCCTCAGCAGTGTACTGCTGTTCTGTCTCTTCTGCTCCCCACTCTGTCTCTGGTGAAGCCTCTCACCACTCCACACCTCTGGCCTGTACCCCAGCTGTATGTATAAATAAATAAATCTTGAAAAAAAAAAAAAGAAAGCAAAGCAACCTTCACAGACTCCATCCTGTAACTAAGAATCTAGAGATGGAAACTAAAATCAGTTCTGTCAGATAAAGAAGATTAATAATGAGTACCCAGATTTTTGCATCTCAGCAATGCAGTCATTAGCAAAGAAAAAAGTTAATTAAATCCTGTATTGCCTTCTTCTAGCATCAGTGTATCTTTAAGTCACGACAACTTACACTAACTGGAAGGACCTCCTGTCAGGAATAATTACATTCCTGATGTCAGTGACTCACTATTCCTGCCTATATAAACTAAATCAAACTAGTGTTTACTGGAACAGGTCTTACAGAATAAATCTGTTGGACTGCTTCCCAGGTTCAAATCCTCACTTGGATTATGTAATAAACTCTTCGTCTAAATTGGAATTTTATTTCCAGTTAATAAGACAGGAGCCTTCAGCAGGGGCGCAAGGACACGGCCAACATGTCTAGAGATGGACAGAAAGAGATGGAGGGAAATAAATTCTTCAGCTAGCTCTCCCCTTACCTTTCCCTCTCTATCCAGCTGCCTCCTCCCACTGGCTAAACCCAACAGGAAGTCAGAGGATGGAAAAACCAGCATCCTGGAGAGTGGATCTGTATAGACAAACTACCCATTATAGTGACCTTCACAATTGCTTACAAAATATATGACACAAAATTGAGTTTTACATATAGCTAAGTGTGTTTATCAGTGCAAACAGAAAGGTTCTTTTCTTAAAGGGTACTTTGTTGTCTCAATATTGGTAGCTTTGGTGGAAAGAGATGTGAAGAGTGAGCACTCTGAGTCCTATCTTGGCTAGGGTGTGGCTGGAGATAGTGCCAAAGTCATAAAGGACTGAGGCACAAAGAAAACAGGGAAGTGGATGGAAAAAAGAAATTGCACATCTTTTCAAAGATGATGAAGGGTATGTAAAATCTGAAGACTCTTTTGGGGGATAAATTTGGAAGGACTATCCTCCCAAGAGATTGCCACACCTTGGGTCCTCTTCACGCCTTGGTTTAGAGGTCTATAACTAAGGGACACTGCAAATTTTGGCTTCATGGGGAAAGGAGTAATCCTGAGAAGCTGTACAGTTAATTTCCCGGTATATGCCCTATTTGACTTGGGTTTTCTCTTCCCTTAAGTGTAAAGAAACCAAACACTGATAATTACAGCAAGACCCTTATGCATCATTAGTACTCTATATGTGTATATTTATAGAGTCACTGTGGACTCCAGAAGGAACACAATGCACATAATTCTACGATGTATCTACAGCCAACCACTGACAGTGGTAGGAGAGGGTTAGTCATAGGGAAGGACTTCCTGGGCAAGCCCCCTCCTTATCTAAAGCTCCTCAGCATTAGCAAAATCCCTACAGCCTCAGAGAAAAAGACTAAATTTTAAGTTGTGATCGTAACTGAACTATAGAACTGTACGAGAGCCAAAGAACCTTAAGTACACAAGCAGGACCACCCTGGCCGGAAGCAAGTCCCTAGAGTGTGCTATGAGCTGAGGGACCCCGCTGCAGTTTCCTTTCCTCAGGGCATCCTTTTGACTTTTGCAAAAGACCTGGTTCAAATCAAGCTTTTGGACATCAGATTCTCCACCTGTAAAACAATGAAATGAACCAACTGATTTCTAAAATGCCTTCCAACCCTAAAGTCATCTTGAGGCTTGTCATTTAAACCAATGAAACCGCTGTGCTTTTTCATTCACACCAATCAAGTTTGTGTTTTCAAATTCGTACACCACCACCGCCACCTAGTGGACAAAGGTTAGTAGTACTAAAAACAATAGACAAATTTCACAAGTGAATATCATTATGCACAACTTTCCACTTAATATTTAACTTTTTGTAGATTGTAGAATATAAGAAAAGTTATGAACTCTCCTATTACCCTCCCCAAATAGAAAAGGAATACATACCAAAACTCTGCATACAATTTCAGTAAATACATGGCCCACCACGTCCTCCCCTCTCATGCCTAGGCCAGTTTTGGAGCCTCCTCTGTACTCATCATTCCAACCACTGGGAAAGTAAGAAATGAGCCTATAATCATCAGAAATTGATACATGTAAAATATATATTGTATTTTTTTTTTCAGTCTAACCATACCCAAAACCTCTTATCTGGAGGGATACTTCACTGTATTAGGGGTGAAGGGAAGCAGGGTATAACCCTTCCATGGCAGAAGAGAACAGAGCCTGCTTCCCAGTCCATGGCAGGAAGAGCATCTGCTGGCCAGTCATTTTCTCCCACCAACTTTGATTCTTGACGATACAGGGGAGGCTGACACATCAGTAAAGAAGGAAGAATCTACCATTGGCAGTATCCAGGGGCAGCAAATTCAGGGGTGAGATTTCGATCGAATGTTTCCTACTAACTCCTGCTAACATCTACTTTCCTATTTCCATATCATTTTTCAAATCTATCTGTTCTCTGAACTACCTGGCATCCTTCAATGAATCCTTTTAGTGCAGAAGTCACAGTGTGTTACTTTAAAATTTCAGAAGCCATAACTTTTCCAAGGACTATAAGCATGGTGACAATATATGGCAGCGGCATAGTTCAATCTTACAGGTGCCTTCTATCACCTGACGAGCCTTGCACTTGATCGTCTATACAGCCTTTTACAAAGTCATTTCGTGTTTTGTTATTTTCTCCTACATTTCACACCAGTTTGTTTAATACAACTTCCTATCCCTTTTGAACTAGTCAGAGTAATTTATGTATTTATGTGGTCAGAGGGTTTCTGAAGTTTAGCCAAGTTAAGAATCCATATCATTAGAAAAATTAAACTCTAATTGTAGAATTAAAAAAAATCACAACAATATGAGAATCAGCAAAGTCAAAGTTTTTTTTCTTTTTTTTTTTTTTAAATAATGCAAACAGGTCCAATTTTTAAAAAGATCTTCCCCTTGACTTAAAAGAAAAAAGTTACCTGGGAATAGCTAAGGTAGTATCCACATACAAATCATCCTGTTTAAGAAATTAGTTGATATATTTGTAGCTAAGTATAATTTAATGAAATTATGTAAATGTATGTAATACTATTCACACTAGGAAAAAAGTAAATGGAATGGTGACTGTTCCTATGATAAAGGAAATTTATCGAGTATTATATAGCCATTATGAGTGAATCAGAAGTCTGTAATAATGGGGAAAACATTATAAACTTTTAAGTGAAAAACAGAAAATGCTGTAATATTGAATGAGACCAAGGCAAAGTCAAAATAGTAAACTTTGTCTTATTTTTTATTGCTCTTCAAATCAGTTTAACAAGTGATTATTAAATGACTGCTATGCACTGAGTAAAACTGATATTCAACATGTAAAACTGATATTGTACATGTAAAACTGTACTCAACATGTAAAACTGTACTCAGCATGTAAAACCGATATTCCCCACCTCCGCCACGTCCTGTACATGGCTGGAAAGACTAAGTGTATGCAGTGTGCTCAGCAATGGTTTGGGTAAAGAGGAATCGTGAAGCATTCTGGAGCACAGTGAGGTCTCTGCTCTGCAAGCTCACTCACAGGAAGCTGTGATCACTGTGAGTGATCCTTTCAGCTTTACTCTTTTTGCCTTGGAGTTGATTCAGTAGTGGATTCAACTGAACTAACCCTCAATTTTCTGTTTCAGGATGTAAAAATTTATATGGTGAGGGATGAGTCTCAGAGGACAACTTCTTAAATGAATTTGTCTTTCCTTGAAGTACTCATTTGAGATTACTCTTTTCTCATTGTCTACCTCTGCTGTAATTGGTAGAGTGAGGCTGGGTTGCTTCATGGATACAACAGCACGTTTACCATAACATAATGTCCTGAGAACAGAGGGCAGATGGGGAGGTGTATATTTTATTAATACTCAAAAAAGATTTTATGTAAGACTCATATCTTGAGATGTTTTCCACCTCTCTATCACAATAAGGCCAACTTTTTCATATTATATAATATTTGTCATCTTCTATATTAATGTATTATATTTCAAGGTGTTTGAAAACTGATTAGTATCACTATGGATATTTGCTGATCACTGTTCCTTTAGTTCTATTATATAATATCAGAAAGAACAAGCTATAATTAATTTAACAGAATTTCATTTAATAAGTATATTTAAAGTCCAACTTTTCCAGAAACAGCATTTTAATTACATTTAAAGTGTGTTCTTTTTAAATATCACCAAACTCATCATTTACATACAGGATTGGATATTAGAAAATGAACGGAAATTAAAACAAGGGTTTGTTTTTTTTTTAAGTCCTTACTTCCAAATTTAGTACACTGTATCTAGTAAATATTTATCTAAATGAAATGTATACATTATCAGAAAAACAAGTTGTTGTGCTAATAGGAAAGTAACTCTGATACACATGCAGTGGAACATAATTCACATAGGTATAATTTATAAGTATATTTCAAAGTATAAAACAAAACAGAAAATCCAGTAACTACAAATAAAGGCAAAAATTACAACTGATATTCTGAACTAGTGTTCCTACAATACTTTCCCAGAAAAAGTAGAAGCATTTGCAAGATTTTATGATGACCCAAGATTTTTCATTATGTTCAATACAATGTCTGCTATATAAAAACAGGACTTAAGATTTTCTTTTTGAACTAGTAGGCAACCATAAATGAGACATTCAGTGAGGGAGGGAGAGGATAACGGTTCAAAACGGGGAAGAAAAGAGCACAAGGGACTATGGTGACGGTTCACGGGTGAATTGGTGGTGGGTAATCCACGGGGAATACAAAGTAATGTAAAAGATATTAATTAAAAAAAATATATATATATATTAAAAAAAAACAAACTTTCGTTTTGTCTTTCATATAGATTCAATTACCAAAAGGTATCATAAGTACTATCAAATCTGTTTTATTTAGAATAGAGCTCAGTAACCAAGATATTTGATTTTTCCCTAAACCTCTAGTTTTCCTCAAGAAGTCTCTAAGGAAAATTTTTATACAGTGCTGAAAAAAAGAGATCAAATAATTCTGAGAATTATTAGAGCTGGCACTAACACAGGATTACAAAAAGTTATGCCCCATTCATTAAACCACAAATACACAAAAAGAAAAATCACATATGAAAACCCAGGAATAAAAAGTACTGGAAAAATTAAAAAATGTGGTGCTTGTGGGCTTTAGTTTTGAAGACATAACAACTAAGCTTCTACTTTTGTTGAGTGTCGTATTTTAAACTTGCATCACTTGGTTAAATATTTAAATTGTCCAAATCCAGTTTCCTTAGCCAAAACAAACAGGTCATAATTACTGTGCTCATCTAAGAGTCATGTGAAGGCTGTAACAGGGGGAAGGAAAGGGTATGAGAAACACCAAATTTAAAGAGGAAGGACCAGGAATAAAACTAAGCACTTATCTGATCCTATCAAAGACAGGGAGGAACTCTGCCTTTCTTCAGATTTTACTGCATTTCATAATCACAGAATGACCTGTCTTAATCAGCAAACACTATCTTTAAGAGGGACATTTTTGGAATCTATCTGCTAGTTTTGCTTGCTTATTTGTTGATGATAAATCTTAATGGTGCACAGATGTACAGACATATTCAGGTCTTTCTGAAGAGTGAACAATTTACTTTGCATTTAAACAAAATCACCAATAAGAGTATTAAGTCAGTGTTTTAAACAAATGCAATGCTTAACTTCAAATTAAGCATGTTTAAAATAACTGCTTTGTCAAAAAATGAAACTTTTATTCAATTATAAACATATAATAACAAATATTACACAATCATTCCCTATGATTACTATAAAAATTTCTCTTCATGGGAAGATAATGGTTCTAAAGCAAGTCTAAATTAGAACAGCATATCTATAAACACAACCCCTCCTCAGTTTGTGGAAGTCAGTGCATTCAGAAATTATAAATAGGTATGATGTTCTTCCATAATGAAGGGCTCTAGAAGGATTGAAATAAAAAAAGGAGAAAAGATAAATAATCTGAAAGATAACCTAAGAATCACAAATACAGGTTTTAGTCATTCAAGTGAGGTACGACCTGAGACTCAGTCAGTTGTGCTTTTTTCTGACAACGGAAGACGTTCCCATAACTGGAGCAACTGTTCACCGACCTGAGGTTCTAGTTCCTAGATAAATCAAAAATCACAATTAACACAAATTACTGGATTGAATTTTTATCACCCAAACCTAAACTGATAAAAATATTTAAAAATCATCTTAAATTTCATTTTTCTACCACAATATATTAAAATCATATGGTATGTATCATTCTAATTCTTTGTGTTAAGGAAGTGACTTCTAGAAATCAAGAATGTAGTCAGCCTGTAAATTCTGCAATTATTTGTGATAAAATGGTGAGAAATTTCCAAGGAACTTCTGGAATTTCTCTCTGGAAATAATTAATTTTGCCTTTGTTTTTATTTAAATTTAGATATAATGACAAATAATATTAACATTCGTACAATATAATGATTTGATATTTAGGAAAGCACTCACTTTATAATTTTAAATGTTTATTGAAAAATCTAGCATATTCAACATTAGGGTTTTTTTCAAGAAACTATCTTAGGTGACTGACAATATGTTCTTATCTTAGAGACTAGATTTATTTAAAAATGATTAAAGACTAGAAATTAAAATATTCTTATACAATTAAAAAAATGTCATTTATAGTTCTCCTATGACATAATATCTCTGATGTACATAAAAAACAGAACCCAAACACTTTTCACATGGTGATGTAAAGTGAGTCAAACTGGTTCAAATAAATTATTAGTTATGTAACTTTAGGCAAGTCTAATTTCTTTTTTACTTTGCTACAAATATTGGGCTAATAACTTATTTTATGCTTAAAAATTATTTCATAGAAACTACCACAATATACAATCTATGCATTAATTCCATCACCTTAATGAGCTTAAAATGCATATTAACAGCATCACGAGGACAAAGTAAAACATAATAGAAATAACACAAATCATAAAAAAGGTACTATTTATGTTACATAATTAAAGTCATAAAGACGTTAGATACTGTTATCTGTAGACTTCAATCAGATTACTTCAGAAAACATCTTTAGTTATGAGATAACACAGCTTATGAAAGATTTTACAAATGTATAAATATATATTTACATGATATTAAAAAGTACAATGAGCTCTATCATACCCATTTGGCAAGCAAATCTTCACTATCTCCCATGTGCATAAGCAATAATTTTTATTCTTACATTTGTTCCTCAAACAAATCACTGATAACAGCAAAACACTGAGAAAAAAGTACAATATGTTATTGTATACCTGCCCATCTCTGCTAATCTGGACTTTCTTGTTGTCATTCCAGGGATTGAGTAGATGGTGTGCAAACTGAAAGGGGAGACTTTCTTTTCGGATCCATTCCACCTTAAAAACTCCTCCTAATCCAGCTGAACCCCAATCCTGGCTCTTTTCCCTTCCTATTTCAGAAGACATCCTAGAAAATCCCTGTGGATAAAATGAGGGCAAACAGTAAAGATAAGGATCATATTCAGATGTGTGAATTCAATCTATCTGAGAAAGCACTGAGGTTTTTCTTTGTTTATTTTAGGTAAAGGGCAGTATAAAAATAATAAATATCCAACAAAACTAAAAATAAGCTATTTAATTTTTTAATTAAAAATATATTAACAAATTTCAGAGGAAAAGCAATTCTAGCCTTCCAACATAATTTCAAATATGAAGACATTTCCCAAATAATGTCTGAATAATTCTCAATTCACACTTATTCCATGAAAATTGGATGCACCTAACTTCTAGGTTTTTTACTTCCAAAAATTAAAATAGTACCAAATAATAAATACATGATTTTGTAAATTCAGATAATATATCAAGTCACGATAGTTAAGAAACACACTCAAGTTTCCTGATGCCAGTACTAACTTCTCTGGTTTACCAAAAAGTCAATCTTCTCATTACTTTTATAATCCACCTGAGAGATAGTAAATCTCAAGTTGTCTTCAGAAGGAGAAACTTTTATTTGGAGAGGATCTGGTTAGAAAAGGCAAAACTTAAAGAGATCCCTATTCACCATTCCTTGAGGAGGTGCAAATTATTCCTCATTCTCAGTCAAGCAAAACACATTTTTTCCATCCCATGCAATAAAAAGCCAGATTTTATTTTATTTATTTATTTTTTAATCTACATGATCTAACCTGCCAACAGTACAATCCCATTTTACTGTTTCAGGATAGCTCACCTGGAAATGTCCAGATCCTTGAACAGAAAATACCAAGTAAACCATGCTGCTTTCCCAAAAGGCTCGATTTAGTTTCCGCTCATTACTAGGGGTTGTAGACCAGATTCCCTTCTGCTGAGAAATTTCAAGGTTTCTCAGATTGCTACTCTTCATTATGAAGTATCGAATAGGCATGTTTGGTCTTGGTGAAGGAGATTTTGAGCCCTATAAAGAAAGCATAAATTCTTAAAAGGTTATTGACCTCCCAAAATCAACAGGCTCCATTAAATAACATCTTCATAAACATAAGCCAAATATTTTATAAATATTCAACAAATGCAAATAAGTCTCTATCATGCCTGAAAACCTACGCAAGTCTGAATCAAAATGAGGTCAGAAAGTTAAATCCAAGTACTCATTTTCAGAGCATTCAATCCCTACTAAGAAAGGATCATAGATTACTAATGCTGATTTATACTCTAAATGTATTTTCAGAAAATAGTTTAATAAACTTTCAAAATTTGAAAACAAACAAAAAAATTATTCTAGCTTACAGCCCGGACATCGTTTCCAGGCAACAGTGCAAGGAAGGAACACAAATAAGACTAGTGTGTTCTCACTGAACTACATAGCTAGAGCATGGAGTATAGAGACCAAAATGACTAGAATTTGCTTGGCAGGGTTCTTCACAGAAGAGATTTGCACAGGAGAGCTCTTGGGAACTACAGAGGGGTATCCATAGGTCTTTGGCTAAGTACTGACCTAAGTGACCTGAAGTCAGAGAAGACGCAAAAGACACCAACAGGCCAAACAGTTTCCAGAGCTCACACATAGCTGAGAATTTTTATTTTATCCCCAGTCAGAACAAGAACTTATAACACATAGGCATTAGCACACTGAAATATCAGCATTGGAACTAAAATGGTATCAGAATAAACACTGTTCTGGACCTGCCCTAATAATTTTTACAAGGCAAATCTTGAAAACAGTAAACTAACTGAAACTAATTTAACTGTGTACCAGAAATATGTCTAATCTTATTTAAAGAAATACAACAAAAATCTATCAAACCAAATTACAGAGAAATAGAACATCACCCACAAATGGGGGGGGGGGAAATTAACCAATAGGAACAGACTAGAACCTGACAAATGATAAAACTGGGAGACAAGAACATTAAAGTAGTTACTATAAATATGTTTACTATGTTCAAGATGGTAGAAGAAACATGAATATGCTAAGAGCAGAAATAGAACATACTTCTAAAAGACTCAAAGGAAGCTCTAAAGAAAAGAATATATTTGAAATGTGAACACAATAGAAAGAACAAACAGCAGATTAGATATTACAACTAAAAATATCAGTGAACTTAAAGACATAGCAATAGAAACTATCTGAAGTGAAACACAGAAAAAAAAAATGAGATAAAGGAAGAGAGCATCAGTGATCTGTAAAATGATACCAGGTTGTCTTATATTTGCATACCAAGTATGCAGGAAAATAAAAGTAAACATATTCTGAACATCTGAAATCATTCATAAAACACATTTTTAAGAAGAGACATACTTCTTGATTCCTTAACACTTCTTAGCTTCCTAACCCTATCTTGTCTTAAGTTTTTTAATATAACCACTGATTTGGAGAAATGGATTAATGATTGAAAAAAATTGAAATCATAAACCAAAATAATTGAAAATAATCTTGTTATGTTTTAACAAAAAAATATTTTAAAATACAGAAAGCAAACAATGAATTGCCCAGCTATATGCTATCAGTTTCAAAATACCTCAAGATGATTAGAAGCTAGAAATATTTGGCAAGAAGGAAAAACTGGGGGAAAAAAATTACTCAAGATATTTGAAGTTTTCCTGCTACAGTTTGTATCCAGAACAGAGGCCAAAACTAGTAACAGAAATGTGTAACTGTTCTGCAATTTTGTTTAAACATGTAACAGAAGGAGTGCCACACTGCTCCTTGTAAAACTGACTTTTAGATAGCTACCTTTCCTGAGGATGGAGGAGAAGGACTAGCACAAGGACTTGGGTAACTGCTACTGTCTGTAGATTTCACAGAAGATTGATCTGATCGATCATCAGTGCTTCGTTTAGGATGTAGAATTCCTCTGTCTTTGAACTTCTGAGGTGGGTGTAGTGCTGGAGAAGGGGATTTCATCAATACTCTTGGGTGAGAAAAAGGAAGCAAAGGTCAGTTATACAAATGTTTATAACACAAAATGGCATTTCAAACACATTCCAATGAATCTATGATTTATGAAGTAGTTTCTAAAGAGGGATTCTATTATAATTAGGCATTCAGAAACAATATTAGGATTAGAAAAACAACAGGTAAAAACATTCAAAACAATCTACAAACATCTTTACCTTAACATTAACAAATACCAAAGTGTTATTTCCCTTCCAAAAGTATTAACCTCCTTTATGATGGTATATAGGAGAGCTCTTCAACAATTATATTTCATATTGATATTTAATGTCCTTTTATTTCATAAAACTTAAATACACCTATTCTAATGACCCTTACAAAAATATCACTCACTCCACTTTTCTTTACTTTCATATAATATCCGAGAGGCAAGAAAAAGAGATTTTGAAAGCATACTAAAAATTACCATATGGTAAACTACAAGAATAAAAAAAAAATGGCTTACTATAATAAAAATTTCATCACACAACTGTTAGTTTACTTATTTATATGCCGCCTCCCCTCAACATGATATAAATTCTCTGAAGAGTCAGTATCTTTTTTGTATATTGCTACAGTCCTCACACCAAAAGCAACAGGCTTTATAATACTGTAATCTAGGTAGGTAGGCTCACAGAGGCTGGTCTTTTAAATACAAAGAGACAACACTTCTTTGAGGGAGGGTATCTAGGAAAATGTCACTTGACATATATTAACTAAAATACATAGCAAAAAATGCTGCTATCCTTTTAACAGACACTAAATTTATAAATTCTGGAAAGTAAACGTTGAGATTTTCCTGATATAAAAACTTTCTTATTAAATAACAGACAACAAACTTTCTTATTAAATAACAGAAGGAATTTAAATTCCTTCATATTAACTTGATACTTTGAATAATTAGATCTTAAAAGTAAAAAAAAAAATTATCTCATTGTAGTGTAACCTTTTCATGTACCTTATAATATGAAAAACTAATTTAAAAATTACAAAAGAATATGACTATATGATATGAAATTCATTTTCATGGAGAAAATGTCTCCCATGTTCATAAAATATCATAAACTTACCTTTCTGCAGTAGCAGACTCATCAGAAAATTCATTATCTGCTGAAGTTTTCCTACTATTATTTGACCTCCAAGATGATGCCAAAGGAAGTTCTTCTGAAGACATAGGCCTTGGTCTTTGGCCAATCCCAGATGGTTGCTGTAAACCTGCAGACTGTTCTTCAGTGCTTAAAACAGCTATAATTGCTCTTATGGTAGCTTCATCAACTTGAGACCAAGGTTTGGATGGAGCTCTCATTCGGCGTAAAAATAAGCTGTGCCACTTCTGTCTAAGCTGGAGCAATAAATTAGCTGCCTAAAAAAAAAAAAAAAAAGTTGCCTCAGTTCAAATAGATAAAAGCGGATGGGTATCACACCTGTAAGACACCTTATCAGTTAAGGTCTGCAAGTATTTGCAAAAAAAAATTTTACACTTCATATTACTTATTAATAATTGCATTATTGTATGAAATAAAATTTCTTATTTACCACATTTGAGGCACTAGAGACACAAAACCAAAAGAAACAGAATAATGAGAAAGAGAGTAAACAATGGGTGGTGGAATATGATCAGTGCTGGAAAAGCAATAGCAAAGTAAATGAAGAAAAATAAACTAGTTCCATTCATACTTAAGTGTCTACAGAACATCCAGATAGTGTCCAGAGAACAGCTGGATTCACAGATCCAAAACTAGGCCTAAGCTAGACACAAAATGGACTCAGGAATCATCCATGGGTTACTGTATCTAAAAGTGAGGTGCCTAGAGGTTATGCAAAGACAGTAGAGGAGCAGAATAACGCAGAGTGCTGGAGAATCTCTAAGATTTAAGGTACAAACACATACATAAGAGTCAGTGAAAGAACCTAAGACCTCTCTAGGGCAGAGAAGAGTAACAAAAGATTAATGTCACAGCACTAGTGACAAAGATGGTGGGGAAGGGATGAGGGGAGAAATACAGAAGAGCAGAATTACTGAAAAAGGATATAGAGGAGTGCCAAATACTAAAGAGAAGTCAAATTTACCAAGGACAGCAGGCTGATTTTGACAACATGGAGGATAATGCTGACCTTGACAGGTATAGGAAGTGAAAGGCTAGTGGAAATGGAAGTGAGAGTGCAGTGGGCTGAACAGATAAATGAATGGTGCAAGAGCAAACCAGTGGCAACAGTAGCCACTACTGACAACATCGCTGCCACCCACCCAAATGTAAAGAGAATTAAGGAATGGCTTTTAAAAAAAAAATTGTTAATTTGAAAACAAAAATTCATCTCTTACAAGTCATAAATATGTAAAAAGAGAAAACTGAACAAATCCCTACCTTTCTATTAGAAACAGTTATACAAAATAAGGGGAGGGCTTGTGTGGCCAACATTCACTATTTTCAGATACACATAGAAATACACAAATTATATCATGCTTAAACACTGAGCCACCCCTGGTTTTTTCAAGTCTGGTACTGGAATAAACTCCAACAGAAGCAAATGGATGAGGGCCCTATGAAAACCAAAAACTAAGCTGTATTTTCTAATAGTAAAGTCTCCACCCCTGGTTTTTTCAAATCTGGTACGGGAATAAACTCCAACAGAAGCAAATGTATGACAGCCCTATGAAAGTCAAAAACTAAGCTGTATTTTCTAATAGTAAAGTCTTAACATTAAAGAAAATTTTCATCATACAGTACATATCAATTCAAATAACAGAATGAAAGACATGTATTATAATAATAAAAAGCAACTTACCTCTGGCTCTAGTTTGAAGTTGAACCACTCATCAAGTTTCAAAGCTGCCAAATTAGCAGTAGTTCTATCTTCCATTTCACTGTCACTACTGTCATTAGGAATACCATCAGCTGCTCAAACACATATTAAAAGGAAAAATAAATTTCACTTTCAACATCTTATAACATAGCAAAACATTAAGTCAATAAGGAAAATCTACTTTTACACAAATCCTAATACAATTTGTTAAGGCATTTTCTAAGCCCAACAGATCACAACTTAAATATCAATATTTAAAAGGTAAAAAGATACTGTAAACACCACAATCTCTAAACATAGTGCAACAACAAGAAAGACAAAAACTTAAAACAGTCTTCAATAGTAACTGGATAAAGGATACTAAGAACTCAAAGAAAGGAATGAGACTATTAAAGATTTTTTAAAAAATATTTATTTATTTATTTATTTATGCATATAAGCTGTGGTATAGGCCAGAGGCATAGGGCAGCGAGAGGGTTCACCAAAGACAGAGTGGGGAGCAGAAAAGGCAGATGGACGGAAATACACTGCTGAGGGGAGCGGCGGGCGAGGCAGGAGAGGTCTCCCTCGCCATGTGGGAATCGCCCGGCCGGGTGTCGAACAAGCATCGCCCGCTGCCGACAACTCCACAGCCCAGCACTTAACTGCGACACCACTAGGGAGGCCCGAGAATATTAAAGATTAAGCAATACTCATATAATTCCACAAGTTTGAATTTAAATAAAAGAGAAATTACCCTAAATACTTCTTAGAAAAAGTGTGAAACCCAATGATTTCATTAATATGAAATATTATTTATTTTGTATAATGAAAATAGCAGAACACAACACAAAACAATGGATAAAAGAAAAATACATAAACAGAAAAAATACATAGTATTAAAAAGTATTCACATAAGAATAATAGGCTTATACATGATTATTACAATATTTCCTTATTTACATTAAACCATCATTTAAATTTAAGTGGAGGGCCTCCCTGGTAGCACAATGGGTTAAGCGCAGCACTTTGAAGCTATCCAGAGCCACTGTGGCACGAGTTTGACACCTGGCCAGGGGGATTCCCACATGGCACAGCAGACCTCTCCTGCCTTGCCCGCTGCTCCCCTCAGCAGTTTACTTCAGTCATCTGCCTGTTCTGCTCCCCACTCCCTCTCTCTGGTGAATTCTCTCACCACTCCACACCTCTGGCCTACATCCCAGCTTGTAAGCATAAATAAATAAATCTTAAAAAAAAAGAAATCCAAGTGGCAAAGAAAAACAAACTTCCTATGATCAAGATTAACTAAAAATCTTGATTTCACAATTATTATGCATAACTGATTTAGAAATCAATTTTAAGAACAGTGGTATGCTGTAGCATTTCCTCAATCTTTATGTATCAAAAGGGCACTGCAACTACATAAATATTAGTAATTTCGCAATTTGTTTTAGTATAAAAACAACAACAAAAAATCTCATCTCAGATTTGTTTTTCCTTTTGCATTCATTTACCTCTGAATGATGAAGGTTCTTGAAGAGCGTTACTTGCCAACCTCGCTGGTCCACAGAACACCAACACAGTGACAGGTGTCACTGCTGAACAACATCTAATATTAGCTATTCTATGAGCTCTGGTCATTTCATCATAAATAAGCCAATCTGTGGGCAGCGCCTGAATTGCTGCAGCTTGGCCATTGGCTGGAGGAATCTATTAGGAAAATAATTCAAAATAAATTGTTAACTGTGTTTATCACTAAATTTCCTAACACTTTTAAAATGTAAAAATCCCTCAACAAAATAGGTATGTATTAGAACCAAGCAAAGAAGAATGCAAGCCACTGTTCATGTAGTTTGTATGAAAGTCCTCATGAATTAACATATTACTCTTCCAACTCTACAATTTTATCAGAATTTTGCTTCAGTGCTGAGTTACACATCCACAGCTAATTCCTAAAAGCAGGCACATATTCGGAACATTTGTCATTAATCTTGGAATTATCTATATTAGTTTCACCTGAAGAGCTAAGAGCATTAAAAATGTTTACCTTTTTATATTGAGGCTGACTGAGAACTGATGTGGGATGAAACCGTACTTTTTTCTCCTTTGGCCCTGTCAATACTACATTCTCTCTGTCCACATGGACTAAATTAGGATACATGCCTGCCACCAATGCAGCTTTAACGACAGCCCAGTTCTCGGAATTTGTGTTAACATCTCGAATATCACCACCACCTCGTGCTCGAACAAAACCTAGAAATAGGGGAAAAAAACCACATTAACTTTTCCTATTGTGCAAAATACACTTTTAATTTTGTGTATTTTACAAAGTATTGCATAACCTATTTTAGTGATATTCGAATTTTATAATAACCAACAAAATTCCTTCTGGAAATTTATAGTCCAACAAAGCTCAGGTTTACAAAGGCTAATATAAGCAGAAGATTCACTGGGGAAAGAGGGGCTTACAAAAGTTACATTCTTTTCATAGGGTTCTGCATAAGCTGCACCCAAGAAATGTACAGTCATAATAGCTGAAAACTTAAACCATTGTTTTTACCTCTATAAATGACATTTTGGTTATGACAGACACTAATATTGAGAGTGAAGTCAAGTAAATACAGAATATTATTGTTGTAATTTTAAAGGACCTTCATATTCCCGCACATCTCAGATAACTCTATATTTCCTTTGGTTCATTCCTTACATTCCTTTTGTACTTCACTAATTCACGAATCCAGGCTTTATAACTTTCCTTGTGATTATTTCAATGTACTACATACATTGCTCAAAAAAGAAATTCAAAGAAGCAATTCTAAAAGGAAATAGCAATATTGGCATACTGCTTCAAGTAGTTGTTTGATGTGCCAAAAATATGAAGACCAGGATTCTGGTCAGTCTACTTAAAATTCTTTTATTGTTAATTTCACAGAACTAAGTAATTGTTTATTAATATGTGTAAAACTGAACTGCAATATCTAAACTGACCTTTGCCAACAATTTTAAGTTGCTCACTGCCAACAATATCAAAAGATATTAACCCTTTGCACTTGAGGGGCGCCGGAGCGGTGCCCAGCGGTGTGATGCGTCCACTAGAGCGGCTCGGCTATGGCCCCGGCGGTTTAATGCGACTACTCAAGTGGCGTCGCTAGGGCGCCCGAGCGGTTTGGAAGTCAATATGTTTATTTCCGATGTGTGATAAGATATTCTTATCGCAGTTACTTTCATGAACCAGGCTCGGCCTGCATCCTTAGCCAATTCCTTAGCTTAGATTAGTTAGTCTCAGCTTAGCATTGTGATACGTGTCCTGACCAACTGAGGCTGCATCTTGGGGATTGTTTGACCAAATATCACACAAAAACTAATTATAGAGTGTAATATTTAACAAATTTTGTTGTATTCAATGTAAAAATAAATTGGTGAAATTTTATTATTCGTATACGTTTGTTTCAGTATAACATGATTTCAAAGTACCTGTAAAACGCTTCCCTAATATAGCTGAAATTGTCTCGAGTGGCTGGTTCACCCACGTGAAAAAAGCCTCGAGTGTAAAGGGTTAATATATTTCTTGATTAGAATTTCTGTAGAAACTGTCATATTTTCTTTTAATCAACAGACAACAGCCGTTATCATATATTAGTCTACAAAGCAGTTTATAAATATAAGCTATACAACAATGTGATAGTATCATAAAAATTAGATGGCAATAAGTTAACACTAGGAAAACATGAGGTATGGGCAGGTTACTCTCAGTTCTCCGGAAGGAAACTTTACCTGATGCTCTAAGTTGACCAAGCAACTGAGTTCTCATGCCTATGATTATTTCCATGGTAGCTTGTGAAAGGAAATTCTTTTCACAAAAGGCTCGCTCCCAACCATCACTTCGTGCTTTCTGCCATGCCTATAAAAATATGATTAAATACAAGATACAATGGCCAATCATTTCTTAGTGAGGCAGTAACTGAAAAAGCATTATATTAACCATTCAAAGTCAATTCTTCTCTCTGACTTTATAATCAAATAAAACTTATCATTAGTTGATTTATATGCTATAAAAGTCAGAGTTTATAAAATCCCAGTGAGAACTAAATATCAAGTAATCTAAATGACCAGCTATGTAAAAATATTTACCTCTTCAGAGGTACTGTTTATTTTCCTACACAGTGTGAAAGGTTTTCAGCTATGCCAACACACACAGCACCATTTATATCAAAGAAGCCTGCCATTCCAGTTCTCTAAAAATAACATCTATATATCAACCTCCTAATCTGTATTAAAAAGGAAAGTGAAATTTTTGGAAGTCATCTACATGCAGTACAAAAAAGCTCCTCTTTGAAAATAAGTGTTTTCATGCAATTTGCAGCGACATGGATGGAATTAGAGGGGCTCATACTCAGTGAAATAAGCCAGAAAGAAAGAGAAAAATATCGAATGGTCTCACTTATAA
>PVIJ01006442.1:39363-91957 GCA_004024925.1 Scalopus aquaticus | reverse complement strand
TCCTCATTAGTCCAGTGGTCTTCGAGCAGTGTGGGTTTCAATCTCCATGATGTAAAAGGGTTCCTTTTTTTCTTTTCATGGTTTATTTCTAGTTTGATGGCTTTATGATCAGAGAAGATAGTAGGTATGATTTTGATCTTTGTGTATCTGTTGAGGTTTGTTCTGTGACCTAGTATGTGATCAATCCTGGAGTATGATCTTTGTGGACTTGAGAAGAATGTGTATTCAGGTTTTTGGGGGTGCAATGCCCTATATATATCTGTTAAGCCCATGTGGTATAGGTCTTTGTTTAGAGCTTTAATGTCCTTGTTTATTTGTTGCCTTGCTGATCTGTCCATTTGTGATAATGGAGTGTTGAAGTCTCCTATTATATATGTATTTTCTCTAATGTCTGTTTTCAGGGTTGATAATAATAGTCTTATATATTTTGGTGCTGCTTCATTAGGGGAGTATATGTTGATGAGGGTTATATCATCTTGCTGAATTTTCCCCTTTATCATGATGTAGTGACCATCTATGTCTCTTTTTACCTTTTTTAGTTTGAAGTTTATTTTATCTGATATAAGTTTAGCTGTCCCTGCCTTCTTTTTAGGTCCATTTGCTTGTAGGATTGTTTTCCAGCCTTTTACTTTCAGTCTGTGTTTATCTTTTGTGGCTAAATGTGTTTCTTGTAGACAGCAGAGGGTTGGGTTCTGTTTTTTGATCCATTTCGCTACTCTGTGCCTCTTTATTGATGAGTTGAGTCCGTTTACATTTAGAGTTAATATTGATACGTTGGCGTCTATATTGGCCATTTTGTTTGTCTTTTTGTGGTTTTATTCCATGTCTTATTCTAGTCTTTTTCATTCCTTTGTCAGTTTTGGTTTTAGGACTTCTTGTAGTATTGTTTGTAGTGGGGTTTTAGTCGTGATGAATTCCTGGAGACTCTGTCTGGGAAGATCTTTATCTTTTCTTCATAGAGGAAAGAGAGCTTTGCGGGATAAAGTATTCTTGGTTGGAATTTATGGTCTTGGAGTTGTTGAATATGTCTCTCCATCCTCTCCTTGCCCTTAGCGTTTCTTCCGAGAAGTCAGATGTCATCCTGATTGGTTTTCCTTTATAAGTTATTTGTTTCCTCCCCCTTGCCATCTTCAATATGTTTTCCTGGTCCTGTATTTGTGTGAGTTTAACTATGATATGTCTAGGTGTGGGTCGTCTGGGGTCATGGTGATTTGGAGATCTTGCTTCTTGTATGCCGGAAAATTTCATATTCAGGAAATTTTCTTCTATCATCTCCTTAAATAGTTTCTCTGCTCCTTGGTCCCTCTCCTCTCCTTCTGGAATTCCTATTACTCTTATGTTTCCTTTTTTCATGGTGTCAGATAGATCTTGAATTTATTTTCATTCTTTTCCCTTCGTGTTTCATTTTCCTTTACCCTTTTGGTCCTTTAATATTTGGATCTTCGAGATTGCTAATGCCGTCCTCCATTTCATCGATTCTGCTTTTATCGCTGTTCCCAGAGATCTTTAGTTCTTCCTTTAAGCTCTTATTCTCCTTCTTTAGGGTCTCGATTTCTTTCTTCAGATCGTTAATTGTTTTTTCCATTTCTTTCTTTTCCTTTATCATGATTTCCTTAATCATAATTCTAAATTCTTTATCTGTCAGAGAGAGAAGTTCTTCCGTGTCATTATCAATGGGTTTTGGTGCTTGATTTTCTTTTTGTTCCGTGTCCTTTCCTTGAGGGATTGCTTGGTTGTTTATATTTTTCCTTCTCCCTGTTTGTCTTCTGAATTGTTGTAAGTGTTGGGAGATTGTGGCTGGTGTTGGCAGGCATCTCTTTGGGTTCTCCTTCTTGGATGTCGAGGAGTGGTGATCTAACCAATTCTGACCCTCTTAAGCCAAACCCCTGGTGGTCGTGGTGGTTGGTGGTCTTAGAGCTAGCTTCCACTCAGTTCCAAGAACCCCAGTACTGGGGTCTGTGGCTGTTTTGCTCTAGATCCTTGTAAGCTAGGGAGGATGAATTTTTAAGATTTTTTTTCTTTTAGTGGTTCCTGCTGAGACGGTAGTTGTAGGTTTAGTTTAGGAGGTCTTCTGTAGTCTTGCCCCTGAGGTCTTGGGGTGTTTGGGTGGCCCCACTGATGGAATTTTGTCCCCTTTCAGGCGTCAGATGCTGTTGCCTTCAGGTTTATTTCTGTCTCTGTCGCTGCTTGTATTCTCGCTATAGATCTTCCTGTCCTTTCTCTCCCACTATTTCCTCTAGAGTTTACTAGAGGCTATCACCGTTTTCAGGGTTGGGTCTGGTGGAGAGAAGTCTTCCAAGGCTGGCCCTGTGCCTCTGAACCTCTGATTTCACCCCATCAGGTCGCCTCCACTTTATGGTGGGGGGGGGGAGTGGGAGCAGGTGGCTGTGTGTTGCCTCAGGCAGCCGTTACTTCGGATCCCGCCAGGAATCTCCAGCTGTTCCAAGCTCTGCTGTGGATTTGCAGACCCTAGCACCTCTCACACGCCTGGGAGGCTGCAGCAGCTCGGTGCGCACGGCTGGAGGGCGGCAGTGGTGGTGCGAGCAGCTGTAGGGCAGTGGCAGTGCGGGGTGCGCGCCTGGAGGTCGGCGGCAGCTTGGCGTGCACAGCTGGAGGGTGGAGGCACGTGGAGGCGTGGCAGCACGTGTGGTTGGAGGGCGGTGGCGTGGGGCACACGCACGTATGGCTGGAGGGTGGCGGTTGCGCGGGTTGCGCGCCTGGAGGGCGGCAGCGGCGTGGGGCATGCACGTGCACACGGCTGTAGGGCAGGGGCGCGGCGGCACGCGTGGCTGTAGGGCAGTGGCCCAGGGCACGCACGTGACTGGAGGGCGGCGCGGGGCACAGGCGTGCGGCTGAAGGTCAGCAGCGGTGGTGAGGGGCGCGCACCTAGAGGGCAGCTGTGGCTCCGCGCGTGGCTGGAGGGCAGGGGTGCGGCTGGAGGGAGGGGGCACATCGGCGCGCGCGCCTGTAGACTTGGGGCGCAGGGCACACGCGCGCGACTGGAGGACTCTCCGGGGCACGTGCGCACAGCTGATGGTCAGCAGTGGTGGCGAGGGGCGCACGCCTAGAGGGCAGCAGCAGCTCAGCGCATGGCTGGAGGGCAGGGGCGCAGCGGGGCGCACAGCTGTAGATCGGCAGCGCGGGGCGCACGGGCGTGACTGGAGGGCAGCGCGGGGCACGTGTGCGCGGCTGAAGTTCAGCAGCAGCGGCAAGGGGTATGCACCTGGAGGCTGGCGGCAGCTCCGTGCGCGCACCTGGAGGGCGGGGGCACGGCTGGAGGGAGGGGGCGTGGTGGCATGGGGCTTGCATGCCTAGAGGGCTTTGGCGCGCCGCAGTGGGTTTGCCCTGACCTGGGCCCCTCTTCTGCGCGGGGCAGAGCAGGAAGTGCCAACCGAGCGCGGCTTTTGTTCTGCACTTCAGCTGCGGCAGCCTAGCCTGCAGTATTTATCTGTAGGTTGTGAAGCTGACCGCCTCCCACTGTAATTCTCTGGCTCGGGGTGGCGCAGTGGAACTGCCTCGGGAGCTCTCCCTCTCTTGCACGGGGCAAGACAGAAAGTTCCTACAGCGTGCAGCTTTTGTCCTGTGTTTCTCCCACACCTGTAGCTGGGAGGTTTTTTTTTTTTTCCCTCCGCGGTTTCTCCAGTGGTTAGATATTAATAGTGTTACTGGAGGGGTGTGTAGACCACTACCCCAGAGTTCTGCTCCAGCGGGGAGCTAGAGTGCTGGCTCCATAATGGAGGTGGGGGGAGGGGCCACACCACGGCTTCCCGGGGCTTTGTTCTGTGTCCCACCAACTTCCCCAGTGCACTCTGCCCTATCCAGGGCTCTGTTGCTACCTGGAGAGACTGCTGTTGTCAGTCTCAAGTTTGTCACTCTGCCATGCCTGGGAAACGCCTCTGCCCACCTTTCTTTTTCTGGGTTTCTTCAGGTGACTCTTGTCTTGGTTTCCTGGTCCGGTTTTGCATTGAGGGGAGGGGAGAGGGGATCTTGTAGTATTTCTTCTCCTTAATCAGTCCATTTAGCTTCTTTCCAAGTCCTATTCACCCGTGAGGGTGTTAGATTTATGTAGCGTTTCTGGATCTTCTCTGGGTTTGGCTGATGTTTCTTTATAAGCGGCTTTTCATTTGGGACAGTTGATACTAACGTCCCTTCACCGCCATGTTGATGACGTCACTCAAGAAGTGCAAATTAAACATGCAATGAACACTCTAAGATCCCCCCCCATGGGCACTGATAAGCATCAATTATAATAGACATTGTTAGCACAGTGTGTGTGTGGGGGGGTGGTGAACCCAACAAAGAAACTCACAAAATACCGGTTTATAGTTTATAGTTGATACAAATCTCTTTGCAGAGCAACAACTATAACAATTCAACATTATCTATGTACTTTCAACTAGCAATTTCAATTCTAAGAATTTATTTTAGGGACATACTTACACTTATGACCAAATTCATCAATAAGAATGTTCTTCATGGCATAATTTGAATTAGAAAAATATTTGGAAATATGTGTATGTCCATAAGTAGGAATTAGGTCACATACGTTATGGAACAGTCATGAAATGAGATAGTCTGTACCTCCCGTGAGGTTTCATATGGATATGGCAGTTAACTGCTTTTTCATTAGCAAATTAACTACCAAAGTAGTTGATCTTCATACTGGCCACAGAACTAGACTTGATTCTATTTCCAGTTGCCCTGGTGGTCACAGGTGCAGAGGTGAGTGGAATGTCAGTGCAGAAATGGCACGTGCCCTTCCACCTTTATGCTCTTTCTGTTTCATACAGAAGAATGTGGGCAACTTGGAAACCATTTGTTCAAGATACAAAACTACTGGAAGAAGGGCCAGGAGGAAAACTTGCTACTGAACATCTCAGCAAGAAGTAAATCTTAGAGCTGAGGCACTAAGTTTTCAGAATTCATGTGTCACAGCAGCTAGCATTACCCTAACTAAAACAGGATTCATAAGATTCATAGCATTTAAGAGATAGGCAGAAAGGAAAAGAGAAGGATGCAGCATTACAAGTAGTATGTCTGCATATGTGCTTGAAAATGTACACACAGGGAGTGAGCTAGGTGCCTCTTCTTCCCCATGTCTTCTCACAAGACCAGGAGCAAGCAACTCCTGGCCAAGAAACAAAAGTAGGACCATCTGGATTTGGATTAAAAACTGGTAATAAGATCAGGTGCAACTCCAGGAGGAGACATCAAAGAAAAACCAAGCGGGTCTACATATGAGGTGCACACATGTTTATGCTGCACAAGATTACTAGCTTCTTCCCATAGGATCCGAGAAACACTGCTATCTGGACATATTTAAGAAATTGTTTTTCTCTTTATAGGCTTCTGTATGTAGTAGTTTGGCTCAGTAATAAAGATGTGAAATCTTTATTTGGGAGAAAAAAAAGCATACATAAATTTTCCATATGCATAAATGGCTTACTGAGAGTCTCACACAGAGTAAAATAGGAGTCCATTTTAAGTTTCTGTCTTCATTGTGTCTCTTCCTATCACTCCAAAACTTCTGGATTACTTTTAATTCACAAGAGCAGTCATTTTGGAATAATTATGATTCATTTTCAGATACTACAAAATCGTGTCCATACTAAACCCAACATTTCTTCCCTATCCCTGTAGCTCAGATGTGGGCTCTGGCTTGGATTCGTGTGATGGGGACAGGACGCTGAAATCTAATTTCTTTTATACAGTGTGAAAGTAAGGAGCTGTAATTGATAGTTGCTAGACAAATTCTTTTATATTTTAGTAATCTAGCATAGAAATTATCTTTAAGAACTAAATACTGACATTTTCAGCTTGGAGGCTCTATGAAAAATTAAAAACCTTAGGAAAAACAACTCAAAATTCAAGTTTGTGTGTGTGTGTAAAAGCTCTAACAACAAGATGATTTGGGAAGGGATATCAGAATCTAGGGTAGGGGGTCTCCCTGGTGGGGGAGCAGTTAGGCGCTGCGCTGTGGAGCTGTTGGCAGTGGCACCGCGAGTTCAACACCCGGCATGGGAGATTCCCACATGGCGCGGCAGACCTCTCCTGCCTCGCCCACTGCTCCCCTCAGCAGTGTATTTCAGTCGATCTGCCTGTTCTACTCCCCTCTCTGTCTCTGGTGAACCCTCCCGCTGCCCCATGCCTCTGGCCTGTACCCCAGCTTGTACGCATAAATAAAAAATCTTCAAAAAAAAAAGAATGTAGTATGGGAATGATATTCATTTTTCATTGTAAATTAATTTATCCAATTTAATTCTTTAATGAGATGCAGATGATAATTTTTTCTAATAAAAAAGCTAGATTTTTTAAAATTAAATAAATTAGAATTGGACTGGAACTACCTTTCATAAAGTTATAAGAAATGTCCTTTGCCACTTACATTCAAAGAAATTAAGTACGTAGAAAATCATAGAGGTAACCAAGGCTTTATTTAATGGTACATTTTTTCCAAAAAACTGGATATGATACTGTGGTATCATATTTGTATTTGTCCTACAAAACTGCAGAAAACATCATGAGGCCCTTGAGATTCTGTACTCCAGAAAATCTGACAACAGCATTCTCTACCCTGCCAAATGCCATGTGCACTCTCTGAAGCTAGTTGTTTATTGTTTCATTCCTTTCACTAATGGCATCAGGCCACAGAATAATAGAATAAGTGACATTCACAATTCCCTTATCTGGGGCCAACAAAGAACTCACACCTGAAGCTGTCATCAATCTTGACCAACTCATTTGATTGACTTTATAGCTAAAAGTATCCTGTATTTCACTCTGAACACTGGAACACAGCAAAATTTTCCTGATGAAGAAAGATTTTGTCATCAACTCTACTTAGAGATTCAATCATTTTCTCAGCTCCTTTTATATCACTGCACTGTTGTGGTTTACCCTAAAAGCTATGCAGAAATATATATGTATGTGTATTTAGAAATATAATTACAATTGACATTAATACCATAATTTAGTGTCTACCTCTCTAATGGTGAAAGAGCACTGTGGTAGAACTTTCACTTCTCAATAGAATATTCTTAATGGCCAGGTGGCCCTAAGCACCCTCAAAAATGATTACCGAGATTTATGAAAAAGGCTTAAAAATAACAACCAATACTAAATCTTAAAATCAATCTATTGCCCTAATCTGGGTGATCTATGAATCTAAAACGCAGGAAACAAAATGTAGAACACACACAGTAAAGAAAACAGGAAAATTCACTTCGTTCATAGCTATTCATACTGAATAACTAAGAAAATAATGAGATGTGAATGTGGATCTGGGGGTTGACCACTGTATCTGAGGAAATCCCACACCAGTTAAGAACTGGGGGCAGGGCAGGGGGAAGAACCACCGTCCGAATTCAGGCTATGGTTTTAATGGTTTTGCTGCTGCAAACAGAACAAATTGTTAGCCAGCACGCCCGATGTGCTTCCTTTGACCCATACAGTGGGTATTTTTTTTATTTGTTGTTTGGCCAGCTTATCTGACATTTAAACACAGAATTTCCCCTAAAAAAAAAATTGGACTTTACAATAAAAAAGCACTGGATGACCTTTTTAACACTGAGTGCACAACTCCACATGGAAACAACAGACTAAAACAGATTAAGTGTGGTACCCTAGGCCTCCCTGATGTGGGCCTCAGCAGGCTTTGCTCAGTAACCGAGCCTTCTTCCCAGCCCTTGGCAGCACCTCAGTTGAAGAATTTAGATGAAAATCTAATGAATTGAAGCAGTTATTTTATAAAATTGCACATTGGTGTTCTATTAAAAACTTCTTTGGGGGAGGCGGGGCTCATAATGGCAAAAGGCAGAAATGGCACCTACCATTGCCTGATGCATTTGATTTGGCAAAATTAATGCATGGAAAACTACAAAGTAGGCAGCTAAATTGCCCCCTTAGTTGGTTCATATTAGAAGACATGTTAATACATTACCAAGGATGTAAAATTCTCAGTATTCAAACAAGTTGAAAGCTGTGGAAAATTAATATGCAGTTGGATAAAAATATACTCATTTCTAACACCTCAGCTTCTAGTATTTGCCATATTCTATCTCTACAATACTTGGAGAACTTCTTTTGAGAACAAGTGTCATAGAGACTTTCAGGGAGAGACATGTTCTCAACCAAAAATAAAATATAGATTTATAAAAAAGAATGAACAATGCTTTCTGAAAATAAACTGTAAATATAGCCCATAATAAATTAGTGCCCTGACAGGTTAATTAATTAAATAGGATCCATGGTAAGTTTAAAGTAAGTTTTTACAGACAAATTCAATACTGCATTGGACATAGCTCAACTATTAAAGTGACTATACGGAATCCAGATACTCAGAGTCTTATGGGAGGATATCAGCTGGTTAATTTCAAACATATATGTATAAATACATCGATTATAAGGCTAGTTTTAGAGTTGGATGAATCCAGTGACTGGCTCCATTCTGTACCATTTTTCTTCACTCAACATTTCTGTAGGTTTTGAGAGCAAGATGAATGCAGAAATATTGCGGTCTTTTACTCAGAAAATGGCAAAATTCAGAAGCATTAGACACTGAATATTTCAATGACTTTCCTTTACAGTGTGAAATTTTTACCAAGAGGTTCACAGCAACGTCTGTTCTGTCCCCATGGCCCAGGCTAGAGCATGAGGCCATTCTTAACCTGACTTGGTGGCCATGACGATGCTCACTCAAAACCTAGGCCTGAGTTGACTGCTCCTAACTCTGCCTTCACTTTAGACTCACCTGAGGAGCTTTTAGAAGATATCCCAATCATCAGGCCTCAGTCCTCTGACCCGTACCCAGGCATCCATAATTTGCAGAAACTCCCCATGCAATGCTAACTTACAGCTGGGAATGAGAACCTCTGTGTTAGACTAATCAGGTTCACTTCCAGAGGTATGAGCACATCCCAAATGGCATGGACATGACAGAGAGGGAACAAATGAACCTCTGCATCCACCAAAATATATACAAACACAGAAAAGCTTCATGCATTTCAAAAACCAGAACTATAGACCAGACTAAATCTAAGATTGCCAAATTATGTAAAGTTTACTTAAAAGGATAAACTATGTTACATGAGTGTCCTAGAAAACTATCAAGAACAAAAACAAAATGCAATTACAAACAGACCCTCAGGAAAATAATGATTATCAAAAAGAATCACGTATCAAATCAACTGATTTGATATATGGAAACATATGTAAAGTTCGAAACTGACTTCATGTTGCCAAAAAGGCTGATGTTTTCCAATCTGATGTAGCATTCATGGAGTATTCTCCTTTGCTCTTTCCTGTTTTTTTCCAGAAGTTCCATAGAATTCTTAGGGTTTACACTTAACAAACATATTGTTTTATTTCCCTTTTAGAGTAATTCATCCCACGACTTATATTTTCAAAAAAGTTACAGTTTTCTATTTCCATGCTGTGCTGTACTTTTTAGGTACTAATTACTGCGAAAAAGAGAGGGAAGGAAGAGAAATAATAGGCGGGTGGGGTGCAAAGAAATCTTAAGCAATCACAAAGTCAGATGGCATTGACAGTCTTCATTTTACTAACAGTGAGTAATCCTGAGATACTGAAATGGAAATCGGTTTGAAAATATTCAGTGTCTTCAACTTCCATACCTTTATTCTCATTGGATAATGAGCAAAATTAACAAACAGCGGTTACACATTAATTCAATTCAAATCTCTCCCAAGCTATTCTTTATAACAAACTCAAAGACGGTGTAAACTCAGTAGGGACTACAGAGCAGATATCCAGGGAAAGTTATTGGGGATAAACAAGGACACTGCACATGTAAAAGGGGCTAATTCTCCAAGATGACGTACAAATCTTAATGTACATCCACCTACCATCAAAGAAAATTCTGGGAGGCAAACACTGATAGACTTGGTAGGTGAAATAAATGAACTAACAATTGTACCTGGAGACTTCAGCAACGTTCTCTCAGCAACGGATGAGTCAGCAGGCAGAAAATCAGTAAAGATACAACTGAACTCAACAATACCATGAATCAACTAATCAACTGAATATAACTAACATCAACAGACTACTTCATCCAAATGCACAAAAAACATATTTTCCACAAACACCCAGGAAACATTCACCAAAATAGACCACAGTCCAGGTCATAAAACACACCATAACTAACGTATTGAAAGAACAGAACCCATGAACAATATCTGCTCTCAAACCACAATGGTGTTGAACTTCAAATCAATAACAGAAAGACAATAGGATAATCCAAAAAAGCATGGAAATTAAAGAACACACATCTAAATAATGCCTGGGTGAAGTAAGAAATCTCAAGAGAAATTTCAAAGAATATTGAGTGATAAAAACACTACTTACCAGTGAGTTACATCAGCATCAAAGTAGCATATGACATTCCTCATTTAATATGCTACCCAACAACAAAAATACTGCATCAGTCCATAGATTCAAAAAATCTTTTGGGGCTTCCCTGCTGGCACAATGGGTTAAGTCTTAGCACTATGAAGCTATCCACCCACAGCCACTGCAGCACAAGTTCTATCCCCAGCCAGCGAGCTTCTCACATGGCACAGCAGACCTCTCCTGTCTCACCCACCCCTCTCCTTCGCAGTGTACTTCAGTATGTCTGCCTGTTCTGCTCCCCACCTGTCTCTGATGAATCCTCTCATCCTTCACCTCTGGCCTATACCCCAGCTTGTATGTATAAATAAATCTTAAAAAAAACAATCTTCAAAGGAGGGCTCCTTTAAAGGTGCCATGTGTAAACAGACCTGAAGTGCATTGGATCTGAGGCAGACAGACCTCTCCCAGCTGGGGGCCATGAACCAACTCCAGCCTCTCCTGGCTGCAGTCCTGGTAACCCCTAAAGCACAATGACTTACACAATCACTCACAAAGGAGAGAGCCTTTGTGGAAGCCTGGGTTTCCAGAGAACTCTCTGTATACTGATAGACTCCAAAAATATGACTTTGGACACAAAGGAGATAGTAAGAACAGTTTGACTTTACCTGCACATTCTTCACCCAAGGTCACACAGCTCATGGCCAAGAGATCTTCCTCTATCTGTGATTTCTCCTGCAGAGAAAGGGAAAGTGCAAAGTGAGCATCCAGCTTGCCCAGCTCTGCAGCCTGCTGCCAAAAGGACACATTTCTCTCACCCTATCCAGAGTATTAAATCATGAGCCTTATGGCTGAGGTGGGTGCGGGGGGAATAGCAGATAGGACTCTTGGGGAACATTAAAAGAAGATTCCACTAACTGCACAATGTATTCCATCAAGAAGTCTGCAAAGGTGGGCCTCTCTAGTGGTGCAAGGGGTTAAGACAGCACTATGAAGTTATCAGTAGCCACTGCAGCACAAGTTTCAATCCCCGGCCAGGGAGCTTCCCACATGGCACAGCAGACCTCTCTTGTCTCACCTGCTGCTCCCCTCAGCAGTGTATTTCAGTAGATCCACCTGTTCTGCTTCCCACTCTGTCTCTAGTTAATCTGCTCACCGCCCCCACCTCTGGACTACACCCCAGCTCTTGTATGCATAAATAAATCTTTTAAAAATAAAAGAAGTTTGCAAAGGAGCCACTGGGCCCATCTCATCCATGATCTCCCACCCAGTTTCTGATAACCTCCACTGCTCCACATATCTTACCCGCCCACCCCCACAAACACTCACCCTTTGTCAAGCAAATTTTGAATGGACCACTGACAGCAGAGAGAGAACAGACTTTGGCAGCAGCTAGAGAGCAAACTCAGAAAACCAGACAAGAAGAGTCTATGAGCTTGCAGTCTAGCACCATGTGTGGTAAAACAAGAGGGAGGGTATCAGTTCTTGGCAATGGGCAACTGCAGGGTGCACAGAAAGGGTACATTCTTAAGAATTATGCTATAAAAGAAAGCATGGAGCAGGGAGATAGTATACCCACAGAAAGACTAAGACAACCTCAGACAGGCCAACTAAGACAGGCCTCACAGAAGAACTTTCTATCATGAAGGCAGAGAGTAAAGAATAGAAGTTACTATTACTTCAAATTAAAGACAGAAATACAAAACTTTAAAAAAAAAAAAAAACATGAAAAAAAAGGTAAGATGGCATGACCGAAGGTTCATGCTATCTTCCAGTAGCTGACAGAGATAAAGAGCTATGATTTACCAGATAGTGAATACAAAATACCTGTGTTAAGAAAACTCAGTAGTCTACAAGACAGAAAATTCCACGAACTCAGGAAAACAATAAACTAATAAAACGAAAAGTTTAACAAAGCAAGAGTAATCATTAAAAGAACGACACTGGTCCTGAAAATTATACAGCTAATTCTGGATATGATGCAAGTATTTATGTGTGTGTTACTACACATAACAATACTAACATATTCTGAGGTTCTAAATGATTATTACGTTTATGATTTTATATGGCTGAAGGAACAAATATGATGTTAACAATTCTCATTTTCCCTATAAATGCTTTCAATTTTCCTATGCCAAAAAAGTATATTATATCTGCTAACAGATTGTAATCCAATTTTTAAAAGTTTGATTTTCAATATATTATCATGAATATGCACACAACTATACTGCATGATATTAGTTTTCTTTTATTACATGTGATAAACCTCACAGGTTTAGGTGAAAACAAATGTTTAAACCAACACAGTTTTCTTGGTTCAAAGTTTTTTTTGTTTGTTTAGCAAACAAAATTATTTTGGCTACAAATATTGAGAATTAATATCACAGCTTTAGATGCTTATGCAAATGAACAGCACCTAATATATAATTTAACACAGCAGTTTCCAGCAGAGTATACTAATTTTTTGATGGTATGCCAATACAGATTTAGGAAGGGGTGGTAAGAAAATTTTCTGGATAAGGATTTGTGCTTATTAGTCAGAATTTTCTAATCAAGACTGATGTAAGAGCAGACACAACAATTCCAAAATTTAGATAAGGCTTTAGGAAAATTTGAAAAATTATCACTGTCTGGGATTGCTCATCAAATTCTGATAAAATAAGTCAGGAAGCAGCCTGACCATTAGTGTAATTTATTTTTTTTTAAGAATTATTTATTTATGAGTACAAGCTGGGGTACAGGCCAGAGGCGCGGGGCGGCGAGAGGGTTCACCAGAGACAGAGTGGGGAGCAGAACAGGCAGATCAGAAATACACTGCTGAGGGGAGCAGCGGGCGAGGCAGGAGAGGTCTGCCGCGCCATGTGGGAATCTCCCTGGCTGGGCATCGAACTCGCATCTCGTGCTGCCGACAGCTCCACAGCGCAGCGCTCAACCACTGCGCCACCAGGGAGGCCCCCATTAGTGTAATTTAAAAGCACTTCAGCACTCCACCTACATCATGGCAGAATGCTGCCTTACAAACAACTTGAAGAATATTTGCACCAAGGAAGATTCCAAACTTCCCTCACAGTCTCAGGACTTTTCCATGGAGGACTTGCACTAAGGTTGGTGGCTTGTGGCAAGGAAGGAGAGGGAGGAGATGAAGGGGTGCATGGCCAGGAAAGCAGATATCTCCAAAGGTGGGCAGGTAGGGGGGCAGCCATCCATAGGCCAACGGGGTTTATGAGGGCACGATAAATTTCACTGGAGAGACTTGTTGGAAAGGAAGTGCAGTCACACATGCAGGAAGGTCTAGTCTCAGTCACTGGGAGCTCTGAGTCAGTGAGGGCAAGGGTCAACTGAGTCCTGGAGCCTGAGCTCTAGCCGCCGTTGCCAGGAGACACAAGGTTGTAGGATAATGACCCACATCAGAACAGAGCAGCAAAGAGACTGGGCGGGGAGCTAGGACAACTCAAACACTGAAATGAGCTTGCTGTGGAGAGAGAAGAGAAGAGGCAGAGCTGGCCACCCTCACTCTTAAAGAAGCCTAAGACCAAGTGTTTAAGCTCCAGCCTCCACTGCTGCCCCCACCTCACACCAAGGTCAACAAAGAATAGAAACAAACAAGCAAACAAAAAACAGAATTCATATCATCCCAAACCTGCAAATAAGGCAACACACATGGCTAGGAAGCAAGAAACATCGGAACACAAGTTGGAAAAGCAAAAAGAAATGAATAGACATTCTGGGATAGAAATATAAAGGATACAGAAGTAGAGGATCTGCCAGATAAAGACTTTAGAAAAATAATATAAAAAATGCTAAATAAGCTACTGGAAGGCGACCCAAAGACAGATAGGCATATGCAATATTTTAACAAGGAGATACAGGAACAGAGTTCTTCGCCAAGAGATTGAAAATACAAAAAGAGATACTGGATGAAATGAAGACAAATAGAGAGCAAATCAATGGAATTAAATGGGCAGAAAAGAGAATTTCAGAAATAGAAGACTCAAGTACACAAATCACCCAAGAAAAGAGAGAGAAATAAGCCTTATGAAAACTGAAGAAACTTGATGAGCACAGAACTGGAAGGGGAAACATAAGGACAGTGGCTATTCCAGAAGGTGAAAAGCGAGAAAGGAACAGAGACCCTATTCAAAGAAACAACAAGTGAGAGTTTTCCAAACCTAAGGGCTGAAATAAGCATGAATGTCCAGGAAAGAGAGAGAACACACAAATTTGTAAATTCAAAACGACTTACATCATTTTTAAATTATCAAATATCAAAGATAAATAAAAATATTTATAGGGAAAAAAGTAATTCACAGAGGAATCCAAATTAGCCCTTTCTTGGATTTCACCCAAGTCACCCTCCAAGCAAAAAGAGAGTGGGATGAAGTGTTCACAGTCCTAAAAGACAAGAACTGCATGACAAGAATACTTCCATCCTGTGAAAGTATCATTCAAATAAGAAGATGAAATAAAGCCTTTCCCAGACAAACAGAAGCTAGTGGAGTTATTACTACCAGATCTATTCTACAAGAAATGTTGATAGTTTTTCCATAAAAAAAGAAAACATGAAACACAAAACCTAGATCAAAGTGACCACAGGAATATAAAATCAGAAGCATGAATAAGAATAGCATGAGTCAACAAGAAAACACTAAAGAGGAGGAAGAACAGAACGGAACTTGAATAGTTAAATGTCAGAGAGTTGACATAAGCTCAGAAAGGATGTTTTTAAACACAGTAAGTTTTTTATAACCCCAATGGTAACCAATGACAAAAATCTAGAATAGAAGCATACAGAAAAAGAAATGAAGGAACTGAGAGGATCACTGGGGAAAGCGAACCAAATGAAAGAGCAGAAAAAGAAACAACAGAAAAACAAAAGAACAAAAAAAATACCAAGCAAAATCAGAATGACAATTAAAAAAATTATCAGTAATTGCCCTAAAAGTAAATGGCCTGAAATCACCAATTAAAAGAGTCAGAATGGGGCCTCCCTGGTGGTGCAGAGGTTAAGTGCTGCGCTGTGGAGCTGTCGCAGTGGTGACACGAGTTTGACACCCGGCAGGGGAGATTCCCACATGACATGGCAGACCTCTCCTGCCTCGCCCATTGCTCCCCTCAGCAGTGTGTTTCTGTCGATCTGCCTGTTCTGCTCCCCACTCAGTCTCTGGTGAGCCCTCTCACCCCCCCACGCCTCTGGCCTGTAACCCAGCTTGTGTGCATAAAATAAATTAAAAAAAAAAAACTCATAAAAGAGACAGAATGACAAATTGAGTTTAAAAACTTCAGCTATCTATATTTTGTTTGCAAGAGATCCACTTAAAACTAGAAGACAAAAATAAACTTAAAATGAAAAATTGGAGAAAGGTACTTTAAGCCAGTAACACAGAGGAAAAAGTAGGGACTGCTATTCTCATATTTGGTGAACTAGACTTTCAAGCTAAAAAAGATAATCGGGGGCCTCCCTGGTGGCGCAGCGGTTAAGTGCTGGGCTGTGGAGCTGTCGGCAGCAGTGATGCGAGTTCGACGCCCGGCTGGGGAGAATCCCACATGGTGCGGCAGACCTCTCCTGCCTCGCCCGCTGCTCCCCTCAGCAGTGTATTTCTGATCTGCCTGTTCTGCTCCCCACTCTGTCCCTGGTGAACCCTCTTGCCGCCCCACACCTCTGGCCTGTACCCCAGCTTGTATGTATAATAAAAATAAAAATCTTTAAAAAAAATAAAAAAGATAATCGGGGACAAAGACAGTCACTACATAGAGATCAAGGAATAAATTCTTCAAGATCTTTTATTTGTAACTAGGGGCAACTAGTTATATAAGGCAAATATTAACACACCTGGATCAATATATTGACAAAAATACAATTATTGTTGGAGACCTTAACACAACAATGACATGAATGGATAGACCACCCAGGCAGAAAATTAACAAGGAAAGAAAGGTTATAAATGGGATGTTGGAAAACATGGACCTAGCAGACATTTACAGAGCTTTCCACAACAAAAGAAATGAGTACACTTTCTTCTCCAGTGCACATGGAACATTATCAAGAAAAGATCACATACTAGGACACAAAACATCTCAGAAAATAATGAAAATATATATTATATCAAGTATCTTCTCAGATTACCATGGGTTAAAGTTAGAAACTACCAAAAAAAAAGAATCTTAAAATAAACCAACCAAAACATGTGGGGACTAAGCAAAATGCTTCTGAACAACATTTAGGTCAAAGGAGAAATTAAAAGGCATTTGTAGACTAATGAAAATGGAGAGTCAAACTATCAGGCTCCATGGGGTGTTCCAAAAGCAGTACTATGGGGGAGGTTCATAGCAATCCAGGTCCACATAAAAACCAAGAAATGTCTCAAATAGGCTAATTACAGCTGAAAGAAATAGAAAAAGAGAACAAATGAATCAAAAAATCAGTAGAAGGAAGGAAATAATAAAAATTAGAGCAGAAACAGGGCCTCCCTGGTGGCCTAGGGGTTAAGTCTCAGTGCTGTAAAGGCTATGGCTGTGTTCTATCCCTGACCAGGGAGATGACCCACATGGCGCAGCAGACCTCTCCTGTCTTGCCTGCTGCCCCCCTCAGCAGTGTATTTCAATAGCTCTGCCTGCCCTGTTTCCCACTAGTCTCTGGTGAGTCCTCTTCTCCCCCTATCCCCAAACCTCTTGCCTACACCCTGTTCTTCTATGCAAAAATAAACAAAATAAAATGAATAATGTTTAAAAAAATTAAAGATGAAATAGAAAGCAAAAAGATCAGTGAAATCAAGAGCTGGTTCTTTGAAAAAATTAAATAAAATCAATAAACCCTTAGCTAGGTGAAGAAAAAAAGAGAGAAGAAAGACAACCAAATCAAACACTGGGCAAAAGACCTAAATAAACGTCTTTCTATAGAAGACATTCAGATGGCCTACAGACACATGAAAAATTGTTCAACATCACTCTTATAAGGGAAGTGAAAATCAAAACCACAATGAGATATCACCTTACTCCTGTGAGAATGGCCATATGAAAAAGGATGGAAACAGCAGGTGTTGAAAAGGATGTGGAGAAACAGGAACTCTCATCCATTGTGAGCAGGAATGCAAGTTAGTACAGCCTATATGGAAAACATTATGGAGATTTCTAAAGAAAATGAAAATGGAACTTCTATCTGATCCAGCAATACCTCTTCTAGGTATTTACCCCAAAAACATGAAAACTCTAATATGAAAAGATGTATGCACTCCTGTGTTCATGGCAGCACTACCCACAATGGTCAAGTAATGAAACCAACCTCAGTGCCCACTGACAGATGGCTGGACAAAGAAACTGTGTAATAGACACTCAACGGAGTACTACTCAGCTAGTTAAAATGTTGAAATAGTGCCTTTTGGGTCAAACTGGATGGACTTTATGATGATTATGCTGAATTAAATGTCAGAAACTGAGAGACAGATACTGGATCGTTTCATGCAATTGTGTACTAATAATAACCACAAAAATATTCTTGCAAAATACAACAACAAAGAAAAAGCTTAGTGAAAAATTTACTGGTTATTTGAAGGACTGGGTTAAGGGTGGGGAGAGAAAAGGGGAGCAGATAAGGAAAAGGAGGGGTAGGACATTGGCAAGGGTGGTTTTGTGGGGCAGAAGTAAAGCGAGGCATTTATGTAATCCCAACGTTATATAAACAGGTAAACAAATGACACATTTAAGACATAAACATATACAGTAAAATCACTTCAGTATCATTATGGCTAAGAAACTGCTTTAAAGTTCTATGACAGACAAAAGAATATAAGAATTGCTACTGGAACTTATAGGAAATTCCAGCTAACACTGGAACTGCTAAAACTAGAACTGCTAACTCCTCATAGATGTGTGAAATGAACAAATATTTCTAGCATGTGCTGAACTATACATCAAATTAATAAAATTCCCTTAAATGCACATTTCAATGTATACTTAGTTGTCTTTAAAGAATTTAAACCAAAATTACTAGAGCATTATCTCTTAGAAAAAAAATTAAAATTTGAAAACAGATAAAAATTAAGACTACTTTTAATATTATCCTTTAAGAAAAAGTTGCTTTATGTCAATTTTAGGCAAAGATAAGAGTGGGTTCTTCCCATATTCATCCTAATTCCTTGACAAAATACCCAGGAACAGAAGCTCACATTCCACTTGTCCCAGATGGCCTTCTCAGTGCTTAAAATAACCTTATTATTCTTGGGCTTGGTGTAAGATATATTCATTTCTCTCATATTACTCTGAGATTTATTTTGGCAGTAAAAAGAATTACACATTGGAATCTATAAATAAAATAGCAATAATAGGACATATACAATAGTCTTAATTTGAATAAATTTTAAAAAAGATGTTAATTCAGTTCTACAGAATTTATAATTTCACCAGTTTCCTGATTTTTTTCAAACATCATTTGTCTGAAAAATTTCAAAAAATTTACTTTATATAATCTCCTGTTCTTACTAACCTAGAATTTTCATAGAGAATTGGACATTGATATCTTTGTGTTCCTATCTTGATAAGAATTTGCTCAAAAACTGTGTACCACACTGAAATATAAATCTGCATTTTCTGCTTTGAAAATCTTAGGCATATTTATAGTCTACTTCAGTGGAAAGACAGAAGCTCTGACAACATTTAACTAGTTGACAAAAGGAGGAAGGATGGGAGGGAGGAAGGATGGGAAGGGAAGAAGAGAGGGAGGGAAGGCGGGAGGAATGAGTTACAGTTAAAAACCTTTCTTAGAAACTCTTGGACAAAGTCTTAATGGCGTAGATTGTCTTATTCCCCTGTCCTTTCTAAAAAGGTGGTCATGGGTAGCTTAAATAATGACAGAAAGCCAGAAAAGGAAGCTACATATACTCTGATCAGATCTCTAATAAAGACTATATATTATACCTATCTCAAACATTAATCTTTTTTTTTTATAGCACAGGGGTAAAGAATATTCACTGACAGTTAAAGGGATTATAACTCAAGTATATTTCTATTAGTTTCTATATAAAAAGGCATTAAAAATATCACCTGGGCTCTGTTATAAGTCATCCCCATTATGGAGTGTTTCTGACCTAATTGCAGGCTTCAATTCATTCAGAATTCATTTCACATTACTACAGCTTTAGTAGTAATAGTAGCAGCAACAATAATCACTGTGAAAATGATTTATTTCAGCCACGTGGTGATGGGTCGCTAAAGTAAATTTTAATTTGTATTCTAGGGGCAAATCTCACAATCTCAGAGTTGTCATTGTGAAAAATAAGGTACAATTCCCCTGAACTGACCTTTCCAAACTTCACGAAAAAGTGTCTGTTCCTGTATTCGGTCAAATGGTTATTAACAAAAGATGTGCTGTGCTGATTCTAATAAATCAGAAAGTCACCACAGCCAGAAAAAGCTTTATCTCAAATTGATTCAAAAGCATATGATACATAAGAGATAGAAAATTTTGACAAACTGACAACCTTTGTTGAGTTATAGAGAATATCTACATTCTATAACCTCTAAATGACAATCTCATTGGAAGTTTCGACTTAAATAAGATAACAAGCATGAGCTGGCAAAGATTAAGAACAGAAATGACATTTAATAAGCCATGTAAACATATCCCGTGGGTCAGATTAAAATGCACAGTTACCAATAATGCCTTTAACAATGTGTCTAACAGGATTATTGCTTAAGGAATTATCTTAAGGAAAATGAGACTGATGATATATTTCTTTGAGATTACAAAGATTTTCATTTATTGAACAAAAAAATAGTATTAATTGAAGCACCCCTCCTCCCTCAGGAAACCAAGATTTTTATATATGACTCAGATAACAACTCCTGAAAGAAATTGACAGTATTATTAATTGTACAGCATAAATATTAAAATCTTTTTAAAAATGACATTGAAATCAGAGACTTTGAAAATTCATTTCATTTAAAAAGAAGTATCAGGCACATGAAAGTGGAGTTTAATGTTTAATTTTATATGTAATCTTAACCAGAAATTTAAATATTAACAATCCAACTTTAGTCTCTGTATTTACAAAAACAATGAGTTGTATTGTTGCAGCCACCATATTAAATAACAAAACTCTATTATTCTTTCATAGGCAAGAATAGCAATCATGTCATTTGTGTCATTTGGTAAAAGCCAAATACCAAAATAGGTGAGCAAAATTAGCTTTGTATTGCTACCTATGAATTATTATTACCCAGCATTATGCCAAAAAATATTAACCAAACAAGGATCATTTGAAAGGAACAGACACACACCTGTACTGTGCTGGGGAAACTGGAGTGTACGGTCACCCTCCAACACATGCACAGCTATCTTTTCAGTTATCCCCGCTTCCATTTAGAGCTATTTGCGTTTGTGATTCCTCACCAATGAATTGTTTATCAGTGCCCATTTTTTCCCTTTTCCTTATTCAATTATAGGGGTGCTTTTTACAAAAGGCGGCTAATTTTATTGGTTTTCATATTGTTTTAATTTCATTACTTTCTCTGATACTTGCCTTTTTCTCTAAGTTTATGGCTTATGTCAAAGGAAAGTTTAGAATTCTAAACATGTTAATTACATCTTTTACATTTTTGTTTGTAATCTGAATATTATGCAGTAATGTCTTCTATACTCTTCCCTCTGTATCAGCTCATGAATATATTCTTCCACTTTTATTAACATGATGGCTATGTTTTTTTAAAGATTTATTTATTTATGCATACAAGCTGGGGTGTAGGCCAGAGATTTGTGGTGGTGAGAGGGTTCACCAGAGACAGAGTGGGGATCAGAACAGGCAGATCAACTGAAATACACTGCTGAGGGGAGCAGCAGGGCAAGGCAGAAGAGGTCTGCTGTACCATGCGGGAATCTCCCTGGCTGGGGATCGAACTCGTGCTGCAGTGGCTGTGGATAGCTTCATAGTGCTGCGCTTAACCCGTTGCACCACCAGGGAGGCCCTGTTACTTTTTTTTTAATCTAGGGTTATATTTCACTTGATTCTAATTTGGCAGGATAATTTGAGGTCAGATTTGCCTGCTCATAGTGTTTCCTAAATGCAAAGCAATATTTTTCACTCTCCCTAATATTTTGCAGCCAGTTGAGATTTTAAAAGGGGAAAGGGAAAAAGGCAAAGAAAAAAATCATTTATTCAGAATATACTTTTCATGTAAATAGATAAATTACTTTCTCTATTTGACTTTTGATACCATAAACCTATAATCATTGATCTGTGAGATGGAACTAAATTCTAAGTACATCAAAACCAACATTTATGCATCACCTGGGTTTAAACTAGAAAATAACAGTAGAAAATTGAAGGAACTATGTGCAAATGAATAGGACATATGATAAGGAAAAAAAAAAAACATGTCAGGGTAAAGTTCCTAGAACTAATCTATATGGTGAACACACTGACTAATATGAGGCTCATATTTACAGTAAGGAAGGTATTTTTTTAAAAATTAAGATACAGTTTTCTGTTTTACTTGAGGAAATAGCTAGTGGCAATTTATCGCCCCATGTACAACAACCAGAAAAGGAGATGGAATACAAAATTCATTTTTTAAAGATAGCAGGGAACTGAGGGAGTAATGAAAACCACAAAGCTAAGAATCTATCTAGAGGGAAACAAAAACAAAAACTCAAAGCAGCTAACTGGTTTTTATGGCAGATTTCACTCTGAGGGCATTTGCAATTCTGAGCATGAGCAAGAAGCTAAAAATACAGTCTCAATCCAGGAAGAAAGTGGCTGTCAGAAAACTAAGGCTCTAGCTGTCTCACAGCATTCCAGAAGGTTCACGGAGGATTTCCAAGACAGCCAGCTTTCCCCTCCACGTGAGTACTGATTACAGAGTCATGGGGTCTAAAGGTAGAAACCTAAACATAAGGCCTCTGGAAGCAGCTGTCAGCAATTTCCTGAAACAAAATTTAGAACTGAAGACTCTCTAAAAGTGGAGGGTCCCACAAGACACATCTGGTCTTGAGTGTAAAGCAAGGAAGACCAATGGCAAACAGGAAGAGTGTTTCCAGGCTGCATTCAAGGTAGAGCCAGGCAGTCCCCAAAGGGTCAGCTGTCACCCTGTCTTCCCAGAGGAAGAAACAGTAAACTTCTGTAGGGAAAGATAACACCTGTAGCTCACAGACATTCAACCCCAAATACCAGAGTGAGCTAGAGTACGATTACATGACCAGAAGCCAAGAAGAGAAAAGAAAAACAAGAGAAACAGAGCTCTGAATGATCAGTTTTGTAATTAGCTGAAAATGAATGGTAGTAGCTACAAAGAATGGTACTACAATAATACATGACAGATTTTAGGGCAAAAGCATTATATAAGATAAAAACATTTTATATCAAGGTTTACACGCCAGTATCATATCACAATTCTAAATCTGTATGCATTCATTAACAAAGATTTTTAAATGACTGAAGGAAAAAATAACTAAAAGGAGAAATATAGAGATCTATCATTATAATGGAAGGCATGAAAATCACTCAATTGCTGTTAGAACAAAAGGTACATGAAAAAAAAAAAGAAAATGCAAGATATAATAAGCACAATTTATACACTTGACCTAAAAGTCAATATAGAATATTTTAACCAACAAATAATTCATTCTTTTTAAGTATTTTCTTTCTTTTTTTTTAAGATTTATTTATTTATGCATACAAGCTGGGGTACAGGCCAGAGGCGTGGGGCGGCGAGAGGGTTCGCCAGAGACAGAGCGGAGAGCAGCAAGGCATATCGACCGAAATACACTGTTGAGGCAGGAGAGGTCTGCTGCATCATATGGGAATCTCCCCAGCTGGGCATAGAACTCGCGTCGCCGCTGTGGACAGCACCACAGCACAGTGCTTAACCGCTGTGTCACCAGGGAGGCCCTCACATCCTTTAAATTATATAGAATTGACTATATATTATGCATAAACTTCAAATTTTTTTCAAAGGTTGTTTTTTCCCTAATGTGTCTCTTTCTTAAGTGAGTCCATTTGACCACACTGGAATTATGATGGAACACAAAATCAATTTTTAAAAATCCATAATTGCTTGAAATTTAAGTAATATTTTTTATGTTAGAAAATTATAAACTGAGCAAGAATGAAAACATAACATATCAACACTTGTATTCAGTTAAGGCCATGCTCACAGGAAAATAGTCTAAAATAGCTGTTAGATGGTAACAAGACTTAAAATACCAATAATGGGGGCCTCCCTGGTGGCACAGCAGTTAAGCGCTGGGCTGTGGAGCTGTCGGCAGCAGCGATGCGAGTTCGACCCCCAGCAGGGGAGAATCCCACATGGTGCGGCAGACGTCTCCTGCCTCACCCGCTGCTCCCCTCAGCAGTGTATTTCTGATCTGCCTATTCTGCTTCCCACTCTGTCTCTGGTGAAGCCTCTCGCCCCTCCACACCTCTGGCCTGTACCCCAGCTGTATGTATAAATAAATCAATCTTTTAAAAAATACCAATAATGTATGCTTTAATCATAATAAGTTTATAAGGAAAGACCAAATCAGGCTCCAAAAAAGATAGAACAGAAAAAAAAGTGAACCTTAGAAATATAATTATGTACTGAGGAATATGATAAAACCAAAAATTGATAATTGATAAATATTAGAGCTGAAGAGAGTTCAAAAGAAGAGTTACAAATAAAAAAAGAAAACATTATCATTTTAATATATAAAAGGACATTTTTGTAACATTTTAAAAAATTAATAAATTAAGAAAATGAAGACTGTACTAAAAATTTAATAACGAGATGAAATGACAAACTTCATGAAAAGCACATTACTAAAATGAAAGAAAAGAATTAAAGCTATGAAGAGTCACTTTTCTCTTTTAATTCAGAAATTGAACCTAGAATTATAATCAGCACCTTAATGAAAATTCCATGCTTACATGACTGCACTAGTAGGCTATGTGCAGATGCATTTCTCCATTAAATAAGCCGTATAAATGATGATTGAGTCCCTAATGTGTTCAATACAAGCCAATTTGAACCACAACATTCAAAAATGTAATGGGAATAACACTCCACAAGCTATTCATCACATGTAAGCACATTTCTCTTTAGGAGGTGTATTAGGAATTTCATCTTGGACAACCAGAAGTACATCATTCTTTCTTCTCTCTAACCCAGTCAACACCTAAGGCAAATCAGAATGGTTTTCTAAGTAACCACACTGTCATTTTTAAGGGTAATTTAAATATGTCATTTACTTGAGCAGACTCCAGTGGTGAGGAACAGAATAGATACTTTGGTGCAATAGATGAAGAAAGGAAAGAGCTGATAAGAGTTTGAAAGAATTAGGGCCTCCCTGGTGGCGCAGCAGTTAAGCGCTGTGCTGTGGAGCTGTCAGCGGCAACATGAGTTCGATGCCCAGCCGGGGAAATTACCACATGGAGCGGCAGACCTCTCCTGTCTCGCCCGCTGCTCCCCTCAGCAGTGTATTTCCATCGATCTGCCTGTTCTGCTCCCCACACTCTCCAGTGAACCCTCTCACCGTCCCACGCCTCTGGCCTGTACCCCAGCTTGTACGCATAAATCAATCAATCTTAAAAGAGTTTGAAAGAATTAGATGGTTGAGACTCACACCACAGTAGAAGAGTCAAAAACACAGAAGAGATGAACTAATCTTTTCCATTCCTTGTCTCTCCCTTCATGATACCATATTTACTACATGTAGATTGTGGACATCTTAGATGTAGTAAATATGGTAGATCTTAGATCTATGTCCACAATCTACTATTTATAACATTAACTATAAAAACATATCTGCAATTTATCCAGAGGTAATTATACTAAGTATTTAATACATGTCACTGAATACTGTTTTGCTCTATTAATCTGTAAATACACATATAATGACTCATGGATTTGGAATTATGTTCTATATATAATTTTGTATTCACTGTGAGTGTATAAAGATCATTTTCCCGTGTAATATTTTCCTAATTTAAGTTGCATATAGTATTCTACATTATTTCTGTATTGGACTATTAGGCCATTCCTCATTTGTACTATTAAAACATTAACAAATACTCTCACACATAAACCTCTGTGTACTGTCCAGTTTTACCCTTATTAATAGGGAAAATTTGAAACAATGAGTCAATGTATATTTCAAAGTTATTGATATGTTTGTCAGTATCTCTCACTGAATTATTTGGGAAGTGTTTAACTGTTAGCAACTGAGTTCCACCACTCAAGATTCTGATGGGATTGATCCAGGATGAAACCCAAGTTTTGCTGGTTTTTAAAAGTTACTCAGTGATTCAAGAGTGAAGTCAAGGTAGACGTCAGTATGTATATTACCACCCTTGATCAAAGTTCTCACTTCTCTAGTATTATTAATGACAACTCTATCGAACACTGCGCACTGCCCTTACTTGAATCTTCACCAAATAGATAATGGTGTCTCATTAATCTAAATTTTTATTTCTGATTTCTCATTTGAGATTGAGTACTTTCAAATATGTATTAGCCATTTGTCATTTTCCTTTTGTGAATTACCTCCTCTATTCTATACTCACTTGCTAAATTGCAATGCTAAGATCTTCATTACTGTAAATAATCACCCATTAACTACTATTAAGTAATAATCTGCCAAATGAAGCAAATTCATCCTTTATCTTTTATTGATGTAATAGTTTATATTTAAAATGCATCATAATTTCATATATTCTATATAGTTTTTATTATCCTTGTTCTAATTTAAGCCAAGTGTCAACTGATATCATACTTTTAAAAATCAAAATAACGTCATGCATCTGGAAGTTTGTAATTTTAGTCTACTCAGGCCCCACACTCTATCTTCCATTGAAATAGTTCAATTGAATGACCCTCTTATCATCTCACTTGTGCTACTGCCATTTGCTATTACATTGACCCAATTCCAACAAATCTCTTAACTTATTACGAAGTATTCACATATGGCAGTTATGTGTAAAGACTGTGAGAGTTTGGGGGTGGGGGGAGTATGACAGTATTCAACTGTAGATACTCCTCTTTCTAAAAGTCTCTATTTCATAAGCTATGTCTCCCATATACTGTTAATCTTCTACCCTCATTTTAATGCACATAACTTTTCTACAAACACCAAATTAATATTAATACTGAACAGCATAAATAGTATTTTATTGTCTAAGATCCAACTTAGTCTTATGACTTTGTTTTGGTCAGATAAGATTATCCTCTATGATACTCCCCCCACCCCATCTCAGTTACTTCATGGAACAAGTCTGTTTGTTGTTTTTGTTTTTTCTACCAGTGCTAGAGAAGTGATTATGTGCAACTGCTAGGAACCCTGGATTATTCCACCTTGTGTTTCCATAACATACTTCACTTTTAAACAGCAGAGATCAAAAGAGAGAATTTAAGAAAAGCACAAATGCTCCCAATTGCCTTAGCCTTAAAACAATACAGATCACTGAGACACATGCCACATGCTCCCAGCTAGATACCAAGGGGTTAGAAATGTGATCATGTGTGCTGAAGAAAAGGGAGAGGCATGAACACTGATGGGCTTGAGCAGATTTCACAAACATATTCGGGTGCTTTCCCAACCAAGGAGGATTTCCTCTAGAAATAAATTTTCAATTTGGGTGGCAAGAAAAGTATTTGCTATAGGCTACATTGAAAGACACCACACATTCTGAAATCAGGGAAATAGTCAACAATATCTTATCCAGTTATCTCATGATTTGTAATTAAATATTAATACCTGGAAGATGTTTTGTTTTAAGAATCAAAAGGGAAAAAACCTCTAGAGTCCTAATCTTCCCATGACGAGGCCACAATCTCTTAGGTAGGGGGTGCTGAGCCCTGCATTCTGCAGGGAAGTGGGATTTTAAGCATGTAGAGATGCCCCTAGAGCATAAATCATTCTATTCAACATGGAGTAAAGCTGGTGACAAGCACGACCATATAGTGATTTTGAGAGTGGATAACTTGACAACAGAATTATAGGAACCAAGAGCAGGCAGGTCAAAAATTCCAGGAACAAGGATGTGTTGTTCACACTGTCACAGCGACTGCCTCTGAAGTTGCAGAGTGGTGTTAATATGTTAAGGGTTCAAGAAATAGCTTTTCTACATATCTTCCTCTCTACAAGAGTCATTTCCTGCCCAGATTACCTCAACAACCTCCTGCTGTTCATGCCTCCAGTCCTGGCCCAGTATAATATATTCTCCACACTCCAGACAGTGAACTTTCTGAAATGTAAATCAGATCACATCTTTCCCAGCTTTAAAATTCATAATTGGCTCCCCATAGCCTAGAGGATTAAGTCCATACTTTATCACCATGTCTTCATTTGCAACAAGTATCTGGGTGGAGGTTGATTCTTTGGAGATGATCCTGAGAAGCACAAATAAGAAAAGGGGAGGGAAACTGGGAATGGAAGGGATAAACCTGCTTAAGGGATGCATTAATAAGTAGCTTGTGACTTTCATATCACAATCCCACTGCAGACTCTCAGTGTATGGGATACACCTTAAAATTGGTTTTTACTCATTTTCTGCCAACCCCATTTGTTCAGGGTCTCTGGGGCCTGGAGTTTGCACCAGTTGCACTGCGTGAAAAGGAGCCATGCCCTCTGGTATTAGAGAAAAATCTAAGATATGAAAGCAAAAAAGCAAATGAAGATACTAGTGTTCTTGAAATTGTCTCATCCTTCAGCTGCAGGTGAACTCAGGGAATCTGAGGAAAAATGGGTGGGACATTCATGACGTGGCTTCACTGAGCAGAGCAGACCCTCAAGTTCTAGCATGGAACCCAGCCAAGCTATCTTTGGCTACCTGATCCTACGATTTAGATACATTGTCCTACTTGCAGTTTCTTGAATGGACTCCACTTTTCAAAATTACACATTCACAATTGTACAATCTGATTCGTTTCTCTCTGGTCCCACAGCAGATGGTTCATATTTTATTAGAGTGCTTTTCTAGCATTGTAAGCCAATTATAATTTACATGCAGAGTCTAAGAGAGAGTGGACTAGAAGAAGGACTCTTATGGTGGTTGAATGAATGACAAAAAGAACAAAATCATCCCCTGGGGTGGCGGTGAGACTACTGACAGAACAAATAAATACGCTCAGTCTGACAGGATCATGCAGGATAAATGAGGCAGGAAGGGCAAGAAAAGTGCTTTACCAGAGTAACAAAACTTGCTGGGTAACACTTACCATAGGTAGACAAGCCACATCCTTAAATACAGCCAAGAGACACAAGTTCTCGCTGGTTTAAGCTCAAGTTTGGGATCTACTCTGAGTCTGAGCTTCTTAGAAAGACCGGAATGATTTGTTACTTTTATTGTCTAAGAGGTTTTGCTAGATATCCACCAAAATGGGGTCTCCTTCCCCTGGGAGATGTTGGAGACAACTCCAGGGACTCCACTGCCATTGCTACTTGGCAGAGTTATCACTTCTACCTTCAAGTCACAGAGTGAATTCAAAAAAAGAATCCAATGGGGAGAACCAAACACTCAGACTCACTGAAATGTCACAGAGGGAAGATGTCATGTGAGATCTGGAGAAGTCATGAACTTTCTGCTCTTGCTGCTAAAGCTGGGAATGAGGCTTCCAGGGCTTTAACTGAAGTTATCTACGTCTATTACTGGACCTGAGATTTTCAGCCTCATGGTAGAGACCCTAGTGGGACAGTCTTCTGAGCACCAGTAGCTGTCTATCACAGCATTCTTCCACTTCCGGGAGAGCTATTCAAGAAACATACTGCTACAATTATAAGAACAAGGTATGTAGGTACTAGAGTTTTGTAAGAGTTAATGGAGAAGATTTTAAAATTGATGGATCTTAAAACATCTTTAGCAGAAGACCAAGTTTTCAAAGCCAGACTTTTAGTGAACACACTGAAATTTTGTCTTTAATTTTCCTATTTGAAAACAAAGCATTTTTTTGGTTACAAAAGCCCCAATGTGCTCACAAGTAGGAAATGTGGAGTCAGCTGAGGTCTGGAGCTGTCTGCTGGAGAGGTGTACCTCTCCAAACCAAGTTTGGCCCCTGGACTCATTTTGCAAAAATGAGTTGACAAAAACTTAAATCTTTTATTCACACACTGTGTGAATCTGAAAATAGAAGGGAAACAAATGACCTGATCTTTATCCTAAACCACTGATAGGGGAAAACAAAAAATCACAGTCAACTTAAATGATTGCTTTTCCATCTATGGCATGTTTGGCACTGATGGTGCAAAAAACAATAGAGAAACTATGTTATGAAATATACCTCTTAACATTCAAATATCATTCTTCCTAATGTTATCGACGATCATAAATGGACATGACCAAAAGAGAGCAGAATGTGTTACTGACTAAATTCGAATTCACTTCTTTCACCTTGCATGTGGAGCCTGTTGCTAAAACCTATCAGTTTTTCCTCAAAAGCTCTTCTATAATTTTATCTTTCCTACCTACTATCTACATGGTTGCATACCTATATCATCTCAATGGAATCTTACAACAGCACAGGGACCTCATTTTACAAATTAATAAAACTGGCCATCAGCAATATTAGGAAACTGCTTCGATGTCACTCAAATTGTAAAATGTACTCTCAATTTGTCACTTGGGAGAGTATCTTGAAGGCACCACCCAGCTCTAAAATGCTATGGTTGGGTGATTACAAACCTTGCTTTTCTTCATTTGTCTGCCACTGTCTTAACAGAAGACTTCACATTTCTCACCCAGGCAACTCCAATTTCCTCTTTATTCGAGCAGCAATAATCCCAGGGAACAAATCTTTCTTCTTCATTTAACCCTCTCACCGTGTCACACTCTTCTCTAAGGAGCGATAATAGCTCTCTCTGCTCTTGTGATCACAGCCAGCACATTCAGCCCATTCCCAAGTCTCCCATTAAAGACTGAATAGTCTGCGTCTGGCGCCACCCAGTTCAGGCCTGGCTACTCCTCCCCAGTTTATCACTGGCTCATCTACATCCTCCCCCCAGCCTAGCCCAGCCCCACCCTGAGATTTCACCAAGTTGTCTGATGTGGAAATAGATGCATCGTATTTCATTCCACGGAGGTACCCACAGTTTCTTCTGTCTTTGTGCTCATTTAGACAATACTGAAAGTCCCCTTCAAAAAAAAAAAAAATTCCCCAGCTCCTGACTTTATGGCCTAGTCTTCTGTGAAAATGGAAATGGAGATGGAATTTTAAAGCTAGCTATTGCAGACAGCAAACTCCGACAGGGCAACAGGAAAACATAATTATCTGTACTTGGTAGAACACAGAAAATTAACATTCGATATGTTTGTTAAATAAAGAGAAACACTTTTATTTCTATTGGAATTTAACATTTTATGTATCATGTTTTAAGTCATTTTGCTCAAACCACAAAGTGGAATAAATCTCAAGAGACTGCTTCAGAAAGTTACCCTAAAACCATTCCCCCCTAGCAAAATGAAGTCTCTGGAATACTTTATTTCTGTTACATGACATGCAAGAGAAATTTGTAGAAATTTTATATAGTGATGTATTTACTTTTATTTTGGGGATTTACAAAGAACAATATGAAAATGATGTTATTTTTAACATGCTCATATATGTTCTTCATTGTGGATCTGTGCCTTGCCAAATAAAAAGCATAAGGAATCTTCTAGCATAAAATAAACCTACCCAAAGGTAGTGATTTAGGGTTGTTCTTGACACCATTACATTCCTTATACTTCATTGACTTAGTTAAAATTGGCCCTCAATAAATATGCATTAATTTGAACTTTAATAGAAAATTATTTTTTGTTTCTAAGTCATGTGCAGAATATGCATTTTTAATTGTATAATTTCAATTTTGAGTATGATGCATTCTCAAAGGCACGCTGCCGGTTTGAAGGTGGCTGGTCTAGCAGGTAGGCTCAGCCCTGCCTAATCATTAATGCAGCTCCCAGAAGCATAAGAACCAGAATAATCTTTCAAATGTGTAAGTCACATTTGATCACATTCTTACTTAAAACCCTCAAGAAGCCCCACTCGCTTAATGCAAATTCTCTCCCTGCGCCATCAATGACCCGCATGATCTGGATGCTGCCTACCAGTCCAATTCAACTTGAATCACTTGCTCCCTTCCTTACTGTGCTCCAAGCCCTAACTTTCTGATGGTTTTTAGAGCCCATCAGTCTTTCTCTGTAATCTACCCTCCTCCCTTAACCAACTGTTGCCTTCACAGTCTTAGAACTTGGCTTGAAAGTCAATTCCTATGAGATACTATCCCCAAGCATGCTATAGAAAATGTCTATAGGACATCCCAACTCTGGGATTTCACTCAGTCCCCTTGACAGGAATACTCAGCACTTCCATCCTTGTCTATCAAAATTTTGATGAAAAGGATTTAAGAAGGCTTCTTTGCAAACACTTGCCCTCACTGATCTATTTATTGCTCCTTTGTGTTTCTTTTTTTTTTTAAGATTGATTTATTTATTTATGCATACAAGCTGGGGTACAGGCCAGAGGCGTGGGACAGTGAGAGGGTTCACCAGAGACAGAGTGGGGAGCAGAACAGGCAGATCAACAGAAACACACTGCTGAGGGGAGCAGCGGGCGAGGCAGGAGAGGTCTGCCACGCCATGTGGGAATCTCCCTGGCCGGACAGGCTGGTCATCGAACTTGCGTCTCTGCTGCCGATAGCTCCACAGCGCAGCGCTAAACCACTGTGCCACCGGGGAAGCCCGCTCCTTTGTGTTTCTGTATCACTTAAAATCTTCCCACAAAAATCTAATCTCTATATGTATTACAGCAATCTAATTCCTGAATATGTATTATTTACTCAACTAGACTCTAAAAATTTATTTTTGTATTTACAGTTATTCCTGTAGTGTACAATGTCAACAGAAGACTGATGATTTAGAATCAGATAATTCTATGTTGGAAGGCTCTTAAATAAAGTAAGACCTATGTATATACATAAATTTAAATACCCCGGCAAAGCTTTTATCTTAACATCTATTTTAAAAATAAATTCATTTCTCTAGCCAAAATGCTTCTTTTGTGAGTTTTGTAAGATTTCGGTTTTGCTTGGGTGGTGATGACACCTAAGCTTCCCAAAGTACTCCAGACTAAAAATTGCAGGAACAAAACATACTGGAGACCATATGGAAAGAAGTTCTGTAAGAATTCTGTAAAGGTAGCATCTGCTTCTATCAAAATTGGTACAGAAGAAGATAACCTTGCTTTTTACTTCTTCTCTCAGGCTAACTCTTTAAGAAGAGCTTAATCACAGAATATTAGTAGAAAGTGTTTTGCCAGGGCCTTAATTACTGAGCTATTTTTTAGGAAACGACTCAATGATAACTCATGCTTGGTTCTCACTTAGTTTAAGCTGGTTTACTTCTTTTTTCAGGGCCAACTTTGAATAGAGACACCTGCAGTTCTGAGTATTGGCACTGTTCACTAGGGCTTTGTTGTCTAATATGAACTCAGATCAAGGCTAAGAATAACTTTAATAAACATTTTTAAGCCTCAAACCCAAAGGAAGACTTACAGTTGCTTGTAGCCAGGACTGTTTCCAAAGGTCTTCGTGTTACCATGAAGGACTGCGTGGTTGCAGAATCTCCTATGTACCTATTTTGCTTTCAAAGTCACTTATTCTCGGCCACTCAATAGAAAGCCACAGGCAGCAAACTCTGTGCATCCTTCTGGATGTTGGAGACATTGAGACAAAAGACAGACAAGGTGTTCTTCAGCAGCATTCACTGCACACCACGGATAACTTCAGCTCATCCCTATCTGACTAACAGCTACATACATCAAGACCTCTATATATTTTTTCATTCTTTACCATTCTCAGTGCCAAATGTGAAATAAAATATTTTCCCCTAATTCATCTAATTCTCTAATTCATATTATCTTGTATATTCTTAATATTTCCCAACACATTTATAAATCTAAGGTATCACCAATTATAAGACCACACCATTACTTCATGCTTAACTAAGTGAAAAATACCACTGCCAATTACGTTGCAATACTTTTTCTCATTGGCAAATTTTATACTACAAAAAGAGCTTAGCTGATCTTTTTTAAATATAATTTTGTCATGTATACCGGTATTATTTAAAAAGAAATAAACTAAATACATTATTTGTAAAATGTCTTTATATACAGATTCCATATTGTTGATCAATTCAGAATCATTAAAGGTCATGATTTTCTATATAAAACTGTTATTGTATCATCAGGAGTCTTGATAATAACAGCAATTTTTAATTGTACTTCACTATTGTCTTTAGGAATCCCTTGCAAGCTGCACATTATACAGACATATATCTATACATGTATATATAGACATATCTATATATCTACATATCAAGATTGATATCTGCATATTTAACTTTTTATACCTCATGTAGGCAATTTCTGTTAAATCACAATTCCTGCCTCAATGATATCAATTATAGGGCACACTTTAATTTCACATTACAAATGTAAAAGGAAATAATGAACTATATCACACTAAAAATGCAAATCAATTGTTGAAAAAATATGTGTATTAAAACTACAAATTTTAAAAGAAAACTGTTGCTGAACCTATCTGCAAGTATATTAGTTTCATGCAGGTACACAACAAATACACAATGAATTTCAACAAAACTGCGTTAAAAATTGCCAAAAAAATTGCCCACTAAAGAGAGCAGTCTCATCAGTTCCTAAGGTGAAAACAAGAAGTGTGTCCACCTGCAAAAGTTACTGTCTGCTATTCTTTCTGTCTGAGGAAAATGGGACAAATGTGAAACAGGGTGCTCTACCTGCACTGTAAGTGTTGTCAAGAACCTTAATTTAGCATCATGCATCCTTAGAACAGCTAGAGAACTTACACAATGTCTAGCTCCAATATTCTTTGCCATTGAGGAAACCAAGGGGTCAGAAAGACAGTAGACCTCTAACTTCCTGTTCCAACCCGCAGACCTTCTCTGGGAGGAATTCCCACCCTTCAAGAGTAGAGTAGCAGCATCCCATTCTTCCAATGTATTCATCACGGAAAAGATATTGACAGCAGTATGGCTCTTTGGGCTGTACATAGATGGAAAAGGGCTGGCAAAAATGCCTTTAAAAATATTTTTAAGAGGGGTCTCCCTGGTGGTGCAATGGGTTCAGTTGTAGCACTATGAAGCTGTCCAGAGCCACTGCTGCACGAGTTCGATTCCCGGCCAGGGAGCTTTCCACATGGCGCAGCAGACCTCTCCTGCCTTGCCTGCTGCTCCCCTCAGCAGTGTGTTTCCATCGATCTGCCTGTTCTGCTCCCCACTCTGACTCTGGTGAACCCTCTCACTGTCCCACACCTCTGGCCTACACCCCAGCTTGTGTGCATAAATAGATAAATCTTTTAAAAATATATTCTTAAGTGGAATTTGATATATCGAGGAACTCTAGGAAAGACAGAGCTGTCTAGTAAGCAGGAACCAGAGCTCTAGAACAAAGACCAGGAAACTACAATCTGAAAGCAAAATCTGTTCTGTTGGTACCTGTTGGTTTCTGTATTGACCATGGCTGTTTTGATGCTATGGGAGCAGAGCTGAGCAGTTACAATGCAGACCACATGGTCCATAAAGCCTAAAATATTTACTACCAGGCCTTTCACAGAAAAAGTTTGCTGTCTTCTTAGCTGGAAGACAGGTCCTTCAGGGCACAGGCAGGAAAATAACAGGCTACAGCTTTGACTCTCCAGCACAGATTTTGATGGATTGATGGTATGGAAAAGGCTATCCCCTTTAAACATATATGCAACTCCAGAAATCATTCTCCATGTTTTCATGTTCACAATTCATTTCATAGGACAGAGCATGCACACCCAAACACACAGAAACAAAAAGGATGGCATTTATTCAATTATGTCACCTTCTTGCCACAGCCCAATTAAACAATGCATTTATTTCTACAGCTGCAAAATATTTAATTAGCCTCTTTCCCAAAACCCCAAAGACCATACCTAGTATGTTTGAGTTCAGCTTCAAACTTTCTTTTTTTTTTTTTTTAAAGTTATTTATTTATACATACAAGCTAGGGTACAGGCCAGAGGTGTGGAGCGGCAAGAGGGTTCACCAGAGACAGAGTGGGGAGCAGAACAGGCAGATCAGAAATACACTGCTGAGGGGAGCAGCAGGCGAGGCAGGAGAGGTCTGCCGCACCATGTGGGAATCTCCCCGGCTGGGCGTCGAACTGGCATAGCGCTGCTGACAGCTCCCCAGTGCAGCGCTCAACCACTGCACCACCAGGGAGGCCCCCAGTTTCAAACTTTCAACACACCAACTCCAAAACAGTAATCTGTCATACTTCATTGGCTTTTACAATAAAACTCATCTGACAGACATCAATACTTTATTAAATACACCATGCAAATAGTAATGCCGTAACAGTAGTAAGTTATATAAGTTCTAATAATAACATATTACAAATTAAAAATACTTCTTTTATTTTTATCCAAGAAAACTGATGAATATGTATAATCCTATAGCTAGCAAGAGCTGAGACTTTTGGAATAGCTATACTCCTCACTTAGCACAAAAATATCTACTTATGCTAAGCAAATCAAGGGACTGCCTTGACGGCGAAAACACAACAGGACTGTTAAGCATCATCAACATAAGTGAATCAAGAATTGAGCTCATAAAAGAAGAATCACTGAATGTATTTATAAATTGACTTAAATAGTGATTCTGGGTAAAAAGTGAAGATTATTCTTTAGAAAATTGTGTGGAACATTAGCATTTAAAGACAGGCACAACCTCCAAACAGATGTGGTGACCAACTCGATAGAAAAATACAGCCCTAAATGAATGCCTCTGGTGCAAAATTTCCCAAGGCCTTAACATGCCACCTGCTAATATTTTATAGGCAGTCCTTACACGAATAGAAACATCCTGAAACCAATTCATTAAAGGAGTCCCTCAACCATACTTTAAAAAAATAATCTGAACTCTAATTGATCCTGTAAACTTTCCAACAGAGAGCTTTATGTATGCTAATACAGTGTTGGCCAGCAGTACCCCAACAATTTTGCCTGGGTAAGTAAACCTAAGAGAGATGTTGGCAGCCATCCCCAATGAGGTTCTCCTACGCTAGCAAGAATGCCTTTAAATTCTGCAATTGGTGAAAAATAGCTTTTGATATTCACACTTTCCAATCCCTCATTTTCCTCCCAGCTTGATTTATAACATTTTGGTTCATTTGCTCTCAATCCAAAAAGAAAACAAAAACCAAAAAAAAAAAAAACACAACTTTTTTAGGATTCAGGGGAAAATGTAATGTTGAGAAGAATTACAAGAAAAACCAATGTGCCGTGAAACATTAGCGAAAACCTGCAATCCAGATACAGAAAGAGGGAAAACAGATTTACTTGAATAAAGGAAAAGAGGATCAAAAAAACTGGAAGACAGAGTGGAGTGGGAGAGGAAAGGGCGGGGAACAGAGGAATGAGGGCAAAGCCAATGCCCATGTGGAACAGAACTCCTAGCACTTAGGACTTGTAAATACTGGAATGATTTAGCAATCTCCTTGGGGAGTTGTAAAATGTTTTGTTCATGGAAATGTTTACAAAGGGCAGGTAAGTTGATGCAGAGAAGTAATTTAGTTCACATGTTTAGATGTCCTTCCAACTCTGGTTCTGATTTTGTAACTTAAGAATGACTATCGTGATGCCAAAAAATAAAAATTAAAAAAGAAACACTGAACTTATGTTCAGCATATACACAAGATTTATGATCTGCCTGAGAACTTCACTCCAGAGTAACACAGAATGAATTTCAAAAGCATCCTTCTCTGCTGGTAATCATTTGTTTAAGTGCTAAGAGGGACTGAATACAACTGTGGAACAATATTCAATCTAGACATGTTATTGCCCTCTGACCCCCTTTATATTCTAGGCACAATTAAACTCCAAATCAAACAGAAATCTAATCAGCTTTCCAACAGTCTTCTTAAAAAAAAACCACAACTGCTATATACTCTGCTAGATTATTTCCATCTTCTTAATGACAGACCCATCATTAGTTAAACCAGCTAAAGAATTTTTTTATCTTCAGATTTCATACATAGTGATTCCATTCAAATCCAATTTCATTCTACATTATGAGGTATGTTTTCCTAAACTGTGTCTTAGGTTTTCAATTCAAGGTGTTATAATGGTTTAGATATTGAGATTGATAATTTATTATAGATTTTCTCCTATTTTCTAAGTTTTTTAAGCTTACATATCTATTTTCCTTTAGTCACATATGCAAAAAATGTTTATGCTAATTTACCACCATGCAAATATAAGTGAAATTCAGTTTCAACAATCACTTTTATTACTCCCTAATTTATAGGCCCATTTTATCAGAGTGAAAATTGTATTTTGATGATCCACTTACAATTACATATGATGTTCAAAAGCTTTGCAGTATTAAAAATGAACTGAAATTTCCACAAGGATTATATTTATGCTATGATTTCCACTACCCTTTTTAAGTGAGCAATTCTGTGTTACCCAATCTGAATGATACTGAATTACCCATTTATTATTTCTTTGGACAACCTATGCTATTTTCTGTTCCTCTTTTCCTTTTTCTCTAGTAATTACTTGCTTTCAATTCTTTTTATATGCAGCCAACTCATCACATATATTCAGTATTTTGTCATAATTTTCACTCTAGATACCATCTCTGATATCTTGCCAATATTCTATTTGGTCCCACTATTTCTGCTTTTATTTGAATGCTAATTATTTTAGTCTTGGGAATTTTGAAAGGATTAATGAGAACATGGGAAAATGGTGGTCCTAAAATTTTAAGGTCATTAATTAACCCAAGTAGTCATTAATTCTAAAAATGGTCCTTATAGAAAGGTGAGTATTATTCTTGTAGCATCTTTAATGAAAAAAGAGAGAAAGACCCATTTTTCCTGGTGCAACTCATTTTCAGACATAATAGAATGCATTTCATGAAATTTAAATAAATTTAGGAAATGTCAAAGAATAATATTAAAGCATTATTAATGATCAGCCTGTTATTTTATACATAAGAAAAACTAATAAATAGACTAATTTCATTCAAGACTGAAACAGAGAAGGAAAAAAACAGGACAGTTTGATAAGAGTAAACTTGTTTCATTTCCTTGCCTAAGAAGCAGCTAGCAAAAAGGTGAGGATCTTCACAAAGAAACAATTTCACCAATTTATGGATTCCCCCAAATTCATAAAGCAGTAAATGTTGCAGTAAAGGAAAGACAACGGGCTGTGCCTATATCATGCCCTTCTCAAGCTATGTCTATACCACTTCTCCTAAGGGAATTTCTCAACTTCCCCCAATTTGATCAAACTCAGCTACTAAGCCAAGTTAGCTATCAGGGCCTCAGTTCCTCTGAGAATGTTATAAACTGAACACTGAGAATGTTACCTGTGTGGATAGATAAAGTCAAATTGCACAAAAGGCCTAAAGATCTATCTAGGATCTAAATCCTCTCCACTAACACAAAATAATCATGTGTATGATCTTCAATGTCTGCCTTCCTTTCAAGCTCAGCTACAGATTTTTTTTTAAAGATTTATTTATTTATACATACAAGCTGGGGTACAGGCCAGAGGCATGGGGTGGCGAGAGGGTTCACCAGAGACAAAGTGGGGAGCAGAATAGGCAGATTAGAAATACACTGCTGAGGGGAGCAGCGGGCGAGGCAGGAGAAGTCCACCATGTCCTGTGGGATTCTCCTCGGCTGGGTGTCGAACTCGCATGACACGCTACCGACAGCTCCACAGCGCAGCGCTCAACCACTTCGCCACCAGGGAGGCCCTCAGCTACAGGTTTTTAATTGTTATAATATATCCAGTGTTTCTTTGTGTCTGTAACAGGGAAGTTCCCTATGTTTATTGCCCAGTTCTTCATACAGCTGAATACAGCCTCAATTACTTATATTCTTAAAGATGCTTTGGAGGAGTGTAGAGATTTCCACCTTGATGCTTTTTCCTCATTATCTCTTACCCAGTATCTCTTCATGTCTGTTTTTTAAGATCTTTCCTTTTCCTTTCCAAATCGCATTCCCCAGTATTATTTCTTCCCTGTCTGAAATCCTTAGACATATTCCATGCACTAGAAAAAAAAAAATTCTGCTTCTTGCTCTTCCCATTCACATGGACTCACCCATACCCCTCCAACTTCAACTCCCTGAATCAAGGCCCCTCAACACTATCACCCATTTTCACATCTTCACTGTGGTATTTCCAGGATCCAAATGATTTTTTTGTAAATTGATTTATCTATGCATACAAGCTGGGGTGGAGGCCAGAGGCGTGGGGCGGCAAGAGGGTTCACCAGAGACAGAGTGGGGAGCAGAACAGGCAGATCGACTGAAATACACTGCTGAGGGGAGCAGCGGGCGAGGCAGGAGAGGTCTGCCGCGCCATGTGGGAAGCTCCCAGGCCAGGCATCAAACTTGAGCCACAGCTGCTGACAGCTCCACAGAGCTGCACTTAACCCGTTTCGCCACCAAGGAGGCCCCAGTCTGGATGACCTTTCATTACCTCTTTTACTTGGTAGATTCCTCTTTGTAAATACAAAAGGATCATTTTTTGATTACTGAACACATAAAAAAAAAGAGAAATGAATCATTCTGAGTATTCCGAGACAAAAGAAATGGTATTCTAAAAAAAGCCTTGAAGACAGAATTTATAGTTTACAATAAAAGAACAGAATTCCATTGCCAATATATAAAATGTTTCCTCAAACAAATGTAGCAGCTGCAAACTTGGTTACATTCTAAGTAAAACGTCTGCTTAGAAAGTAAGCTACATTATACTACATAAAGAGAATATATTTTAGAACAATATAAGGCACTTGAGTACATTCACAAAATTTCATAGAATTATCAGTTATAGTACAATACAGTACGATATAGAAAAATGGTTATTTTTCTGTATTTCAGAAATGTAGTATCATGCTCTTAAGAATGCTTAGCATGTTTGTAAAAATACACAGCATCTAAAAGGACATCTCAAAGAGATACAGATAAACATATGAAGAAATGTTCTATATCACATGTCATCAGAAACATAACTACAAATTAAAATAACACAGCATTATGTGCCGAATAAAATGGCAAAAATCTACAACACTGACACCATCAAATGCTGAAAATGAGGAAGAGCAACACAAACTCTCCCATGTTACTGGTGGGGAGGCAAAATAATAAATCTACTTTGGAAAATAATTTGACAATGTGGCAGCCCCTCACAAAAATACCCTAAACACATGATCCAGGAATCACAGTCATTGCTATTGACCCCAAGGAGTAAACCTATGTCCGTAAATGTTTATAGTGGCATTATTCAAACTTGCCAAAACATGGGCACAACCAGAACACTTCTCATAGGTGGATGGATAAACAAACTATGGTAGATCCAGGCTATGGACTACTGTTCAGCACTAGAAAGAAATGAGTTATCAAGCCCTGAAAAGACATGGCGGATCCTCAAATTTGTGTTACTAAGGGAAAGAAGCCAATCTGGAAAGACTACATACTGTTTAACTTCCACTATAAGATATTTGGAAATGGTGAAACTATGGAAACAGCAAAAAGATTAGTGGTTGCCAGGCATAGAGATGAGGGTTGGGGGGAGAAATGAACAGGTGGAGCAGATCTACCACATGTACATTTACTATATGTACTGTCTGTATAGTACTATGTGGATACATGCCATGTACATTTGTCCAAGCCCATTGAATGTAGTGAACCAAGAGTGAAGCTTAATGTAATAAGAGAAATTTATGTGATTATGATTTTTAAGTGTAGGTTTATCAGTTGTAATAAATGTATCACTCTGGTGATTAATATTGATAACTGGGAAGGCTATACCTGTGTGGGTGACTTTAATGATATGTAAATTATATCTCAATAAGGCTGTTTAAAAAGCTAATCAGCCTCCAAATTATAGCAAGCTGAAAATTACACCTTAAAAGACCATTCATGGGCCTTCCTGGTGGTGCAGCGGTTAGGCGCTGCGCTATGGAGCTGTCAGCAGCGGCGACCCAAGTTTGACACCCGGCCGGGGAGATTCCCACATGGCACAACAGACCTCTCCTGCCTCGCCTACTACTCCCCTCAGCAGTGTATTTCCAGCGATCTGCCTGTTCTGCTCCCCACTCTGTCTCTGGTGAACCCTCTCACTGTCCCACACCTCTGGTCTGTACCCCTGCTTGTATGCATAAATAAATCTTTAACAAAATAAAAAATCTTTAAAAAAAAAAGGTCATTCAAAATGTATGGGATTTTGTAAAATTTTAAGTCAATTAGTGTTATTTCCTTCTTCTGAACATCACTATGAAAATAATCTAAGTTAAAGATTCTGTCTTAAAATACTCAGAATTCACAAGTTTTCAATTTCATTAATATCATAGCTTTGTCTTTTCTTTTAAATTTTTTTAAAGATTTACTTATGTATACAAGAGATGTGGTATAAGCCAGAGGTGTGGGTGGTGAGCGGATTCACCAGAGACAGAGTGCAGAGCAGAACAGGCAGATCCACTGAAATACACTGCTGAGGGGAGCAGCGGGCGAGGCAGGAGAGGTCTGCCGCACCATGTGGGAAGCTCCCTGGTGGGGGATCGAGCTCGTGCTGCAGTGGCTGCGGATTGCTTCATAGTGTGGAGACTTAATCTCTTGTGCCATGTGCCACCAGGAAGGCCTTAGCTATGACTTTTCAACTGTCTTTCTATCCCAGTATTTTCAAAATCAAATTTATAATATTTTAATCCTGTTCTAAACATTTGAGTAAATCAAATACTGCTCAAGAATGTACCATAAGGGGCCTCCCTGGTGGCTCAGCAGTTGAGCGCTGCGGAGCTGTTGGCAGTGCACAATGCGAGTTCGACACCCAGCCGGGGAGAATCCCACATGGTGCGGCAGACCTCTCCTGCCTCGCCCGCTGCTCCCCTCAGCAGTGTGTTTCTGATCTGCCTGTTCTGCTCCCCACTCTGTCTCTGGTGAACCCTCTCGCCGCCCCACGCCTCTGGCCTGTACCCCAGCTCGTATGTATAAATAAATAAATCTTTAAAAAAAAAAAAGAATGTAACATAAGTAGGCAATCATATTTGTTCTTTGAAATCACATTTGTTTTTTTAAATTTCCTTATTCTACAAGTTTTCATCAAATATTGATATTTGGAATACATTAAATACAAAAAGTAAGTAAAAAGATATTCACTGTAGTAGGATCTACAGTAGCAACAGACTGGAAACAACCTCTATGCAATTTAATATAAGACCCATTAAATAGACTATCTTTTACCAGGGAATTTTATGTAGTTAATCAAAAAATGAGGGAGAAATTTATGTGGAATGATGTCCATGACAGGTTATGTGAAACAGATATGGTTTAGAACAGTCTCCAGTGAGTGCCTCTCATTCATATAAAGAAAAATGTTCATTTATAAAATTCATACAATATATGTACTGAGTCCTTGCTCTACTTGGGATCTTACCAGATGCTTGGGATATAGCAGTGAAAGACACAAAGTAGTCTCATGGAACTTTTATTCTAGTTGAAGGAGACAGATACTGAAAAAAATAATTACGTCATGTAGTCACAGGTAGTATTGAGGATGATAAAGCAAGTTACGTGTGATAAAGAGAAATAGGGAATATGGCTGCTCTTCTCCACAGGAGTAGGGGCTGAAGATGGGAAGGTACAGACTGAGGGTGAAGGACTAGAAGGGTATCTCCAGTTTTATTATTTGGAATTTTGAGTCATGAAAGGACTGAAAGGCAATACAACGTTAAACTTTACTAAGCAAGCTTGTAGATATTGCTATTGGTATTGTCATTCCAAACCCATTTCATTTATATTAAATGACAAATCACTGAGTAGCTACATTAATCTTTTGGGAAAGCAAGTTTTCCACTGTGGGAGAGGCAGATTACAAAAACGGTATTGAGGAATTTGAGGAAGATCCTGTGATAGTGGGGGGGGGAATAAGGACAGACGTAAATTTTGTGCGACTTGAAACTTTCGGACGATCTCTTTAAGGAAAATTAGAACTACAAAATTAGATAGAGAAACTCTGAAGGATCTTATTATCTTCACAGTAAATTTTTCTCTGACCTCATGGTATTTAATTTGACCTGAAAGCACTGTTATATTTTCTGCAGTATATACTGTAAAGGCATAGAAACAAAGTACCCTCAGCAATGAGCACACCAAGGACTCAGAATTTGTTTTCTATCTACATTCTCCAACAAAGAGGAATGAAGAGCACCTCGAGAAAGTCTGACTGCATTCCTGGGCAAGAACAGTACAAGGAGATCCTGTAACATCCCAGGGCAGATACAAGAAATGGTAAAACTAACGGAGTCACATCACAATGATCTAAGAGCCAGTTTAACAATTATCCCAATGACCAACTTTGTTACACTCTGGCACATCAAAATATAGTTAAAGTAGTGGACAGCACTCAGTTTTTTTTTTTTATTTTTACTTACTTTTTTATTTTTTTTAACATTTATTTATTTATGCACACAAGCTGGGGTACAGGCCAGAGGCGTGGGGCGGTGAGAGGGTTCACCAGAGACAGAGTGGGGAGCAGAACAGGCTGATGGACGGAAACACACTGCTGAGGGGAGCAGCGGGCGAGGCAGGCGAGGTCTGCCGCGCCATGTGGGAATCTCCCTGGCTGGGTGTCAAACTTGCGTCGCCACTGCCGACAGCTCCAGACTCTGGAGCTTAACCACTGTGCCACCAGGGAGGCCCCACTCAGTTTTTTTAATATCTGAGTCCACTGATTTAATATCTGAGTGCAGAGGTAGAAACAGAGTGACGAAGACTCTCGGAAAGCACTTATATATAGAATTCTGGTTAATAATTGTAGAAGGAATGATAGCAAGCATCTTGAAACTTTCATGGAAGGGTCATTTAATGGATGCCAAAATTGAATGAAATGACTTGGAGCAACAAGAAATTCCTCCAAATTGCATTTTCTATCATTGTACTAGATTCACTGTATTTGTCCAAAGACAATTTGGTTCTTTAAGAAAATACCTTTAAAAATAAAGATATATGGTTAAGATATATGGTTAAGATTATCTTAACTAATAGATTTTGCACTTTTTTAATTACAGGTCAAGAAGACAAACCAGAAGATGAAACTTTCTCTAAAGCAATTCATCCAGGTTTTCCAAAAATTGCTTTATGAAAAAAGTAGTCAAGGGATTTACTAAAGATAACAATAGAAAGACAACATACCCATATGCTATTTTTTAACTTTGATTTCATCCTGGATCTCTGCCCCTCCCTACAAATTACAACTAAAAAAGACATTTGTGTGAAATATGGGATGTTGTATCAAATAAAATTTAGTGCTAATTTTCATAGCTTTGACCATTATGTTAGTTTTGTGGCAGTTTTATAGGATGTCCTTATTTTTGAGCTGCATGCTGAATTATGTGCAATAATCATGACATGTGCAACTTGCAAATAGTCCAGAAAAAAGGGAGTTTGTGTGTATTGTTTGTAACTCTTTGGGGGCAGAACAGGGTGCCCCAAGGTAAGTCAAAACAGGATAGTGATTATTGTAAATTAAAGTTACATAAGACACAGCTAAGTGTAAAAGGATACTCTGACTCCTTTGTGTCCTTAAAAGGAAAAAATAAAACCCCCTTGTGAATGGGGCCCTCCCTGTACCAGAAGGTGGAGAAATATCCTTCTCACCAGAGACAGGAATTCAGGGTCAAGAAGTCTGTGCAGACAAATCACGCTTAGTTTTTCGCTAATTAGTACAGAAGTTAGAATTTGTCTTATCGGTTTTCACATATTTATTCTTAGTCTAAAAGATGTATAAGCTGACTGCTTTGATCATTTCACAGGTCCTGCATCTGTGAAATCTCCATTCATCTGAAATTTGCTTTTTTTCCTCCTGTTCATCTATCTGGCGTCAATGTCATTGTAATGTCAGTTGAAACAACTTGCAAGGGGAGGCAGACAGGAGTTTTTCTCCTCCACAAGACAAGAGGAGAGGCAGAGAAGAGAGACAAGAGAGAGGGCAGAAGAGATCTAAAGGAGAGGAGAGAGAGAGAGAAGGCGACACAGGTTATGCATATACAAAGTCATGCCCAAAATGCTAAGCATTTGGAAATCTAGAAGGTATTCATATGTTTAGAATTTTCACAATAAAAAATAGGGGAGTGGAAGAAATAATGAGGATAAGTCTGAAAAAAAAAAAAAAAACAACCAGTTCATGGTGAGGGGTACAGAGACATCAACCTCTCTCATCTTTTCCACAAGCCCACATGTGCAGTGGAGATTTGATACGAACTCAAACATAAATGTAAATACTAGAATAGCAGTGTACTGTGAGTTTCTATTTGATGGGTTAACTGAAATACTACCCTAAGGAAAAGCAGTGCCCACGGAGACACAGGCTAACCACACAATACCAGTCACTTTAACAAGACATTAGCATTTACTCCAAAATCCAAAGGTGATTAAGGTAATGTTACAGACCATATGTTCCAGGAAAGTGTCAAAGTAAACCAAAGAGGCTGGCCTCAGGAAAAACTGTAACATGGGCAAGTTTATCCTTCTTTCCAAGGTTTCCCTCCTCCCTTTTGGATGATTCCCACAGCTGTGGTGGGCTGCCATTGAAAGCAGATGGTGTTACTTATTCATTCAATTTGTTTTTCCTCACCACCAAGAGCTTCTCTGTGCCATGTGCCTGCTCCCTTCAGCCCTGTGCTCCCTGATGCCCACAGCATTGCACAGAAATTCACCTTTTGTGTGTCTTCCTTCCATGGTCCAAAGTGTCTGCTAGTTAGCACTATAAGTCTTTCCTGCTTAGCATGCTAATGAGAAGTGGATGAGCCCTCCAAACACGACTTAACTGCGGTCTTCAAAGACAATGGCCGCTTCCTGTCAGTGGCCTCAGTTATGAAAGCAGGGCAGACAGGACACAACTGCCCAGGCTCTGAGGCAAGAGCCACTAAAAAGCCCCAAAAGGCCAAAAGGCCAAAAACAACAAAGGACAGCGCCTGAGGAGAGGAAGGTCACAGTCTGCGGCTCTCACCCGCACGCACAGATGCCAGAGACTTCAGGCTACAGGAACAACAACAAACATGGGGTTTATTTTCCAATCCCCAAGTGGCGGCCACCTCACCCGGAACACATCGGGGATGGTAGCTTTTTGGGAGGTGCTGGGGTAGACCAACAAACAGGTCTCTGAGACAACAGGCCCAGGGCCTCTGGGGCCCCTTTCAGGCTACGTCAGAGACAGGACCGCAGGCCCAGTCTCTGCAAAGTCCTTCAGCTTCTCTTCCTCCTCGGAGGGTTGCTGCTGATGCTTCTTTTCTTCTTTTTTCCTCAGAGGCCAGGTACACACTTATTTCTTCTCTCTTCGGAGCCTGGACCCATCGTCTGTCTTCTCCTGGGGGCTGGTGTCATCGTCATCTTTCTTTTTTTCTCTTCTTTTCCCCCCTTTCTCATTTCTAGTCTTTTCCCCCCTTCTCAGGTCCCTCTGATCCAGGTTTATATCCCCTCCCAGAGTACCATCCACAAGTCTGATTGGACCATTTTTAATCCTGGAGCTGATTGGACCTACCCATCAGCTCCTAGCACCTGACTGGTCCATTCAAAACGGCAGTTACTGGGGAGGAGCAACTGCCACAACTGCTCTGGAGCAGCAGGTAAAAGGCACCACCGCTCCTGCCGGCTCCCACTGCTAAGGCAGCTTGGTTCCGGTAATAATTACATCCAAGTTATTCCTCAGCTTCCTCAACAGCCTTGTGCACATCTTTGTAACACACTGTAGGGTGAATGGAAGTTTTGAGGTTTTTCCACCCTCCCGCCATTAGCATCTATGACTGACACCTGTGTTCTTACACGTGTTCCTGTTGACGGCACATGGGGTATGGGGTGGGCATGCATACAAGTGGGCGCGCTTGAGCCAAGAGACTGAGCCTAGAAAGGTGGCATCACAAAGGGAGCGAACAGAGTGGCAGCAGAGGGCAGGGGAGAGGACCGTGTAGCGGAGCGCCACAGAGACCAGCAAAGGGACTATGAGCAAGCCCAGAGGGCCCAGACAGAGTGAAGATTTGCCCAGGGCTAGGAGGGCTGTCAGCTGCCCGCCCCGCCCCCCCCTCCCCCGCCCCACCTGCCTGCCCTGCACCTGGTCGCCTCACTACAAATGGTGTAGAAAGATAATTAAAAGCCTGAAAAAGCCACCAAGGGCTCCAAGATTACTCCTTTACCCATCTGCCCGGATCATAGAGAACTTACCCTGTGCCTTGCTGGCACTACACACACATTACTGAGCAGTGTAATTATTTCTCTAGATCTTTATCTTATTCCACTTAGACCAGTCTTTTAGGGCAAATGCAGTAACTTACAGATTTTTACATCCTAACATGTAGCCTCATACTTGGCGCACTATATATGCTCAAGGGCTATAGAACATGGCAAAGAACTATGGGTGGTGGTGGGAGAGCTACGGTGACCACACCTGAAGGGAGAGTCCTATACTGTCAAAATATGAACAAGGATTCCAAGCCATGGTACTGGATTTTAAAAAAAAATAAACATTTTCACAAAAAGAAAGACAATTGAACATGCCTGTTACATTAAAAACAATTTGTTTCTGCAAACATTTTCACCCAGAAGCAGAAATTGCATGTCAGAGAGCATTCTTTCTTTTGGCAAAGACCACACTCATAAGAGCAATAACAGGCAGGGAGGTCAAAGATTAGAAAGAAGCCGGTCCCAGTTCATGGGAAAACTCCCTCTTACTGAGAGCAGTTCGATTCAAAACTGCCTCTTACTCGAAACAAAGATAGTCTTACAGGAAGAGCATGCTTTATGTCCCACATTGAGGTAACTCGAGAACAAATTCATTTCAAAAAGACAGAATTTGGGCCATTTATTTTGAGCTACCCCTTTAGCCCAGGTGAGTCTTGTTAAACTCAGGCAGCAAGCAAGAAACTTCACCAAACAGTATTTCCAAAGAATAAAGTACAATATATTACATAGGATGACCACTTTTCTCCTGGAGCTGAAAGCCTTAATCTATTCAATATCCTGGTCCTACAGAAAGCAGCAAAGCCCCTAGTAAAGGTGGGGGGAAGAAGCAATTGACACTGGAGTCAAGTAACAATGATGGGTTTCACATCCTCAGCTTGTTGCCACACAAACCAGTCTAACCCTTTCCACTCTGGGCAGTGACTTGCTATTTTAGTTCTTTAGGTTTGACAGATGTGAAGAGCGCAAGAACGCCAGAGTGAAGGCAAAAGATCTGAGCTCTAGACCCAGCATCGTCGTCTTCTATTCCCCTGAGCCAAGCACTTACTTGTGCCATCTGAAAACTGAGACCTTTGAATTTGATGTGACTTCAAAGTTTTTTCAAAGCATATTGTTAAATAATTCCATGTTTGATTTGTTCTTTTAGAGGAACAATCTTTTCTGAGAATAAAAATAACATGGAGTATAATCACCCATAAACTGTTCTAGTATTTACAAGTTTGGAGAGGTTTTCAGTTTGTTCTCCAAGGCAGAGATCCCACAGCTGGCGAGTGTGCTGGCTGCGAGGCTCACAGCTGAGTCCCTCTCAAGGAATTACCCTCAGATGCAAGGAACTGGCTGGCAACACACACTTCTTCCAAAGAAACAGCTTGCGTTCAGCTACTGATCCCTGCAGAGACCGGAGGGCTCAGGCAACTGGCCTCAATTGGCGCAACCCTGAAAGATCGGGTCCAGCGCTACCTGCAGATTGGACGAAAGATTGGACATTTCAACTTCTTCCCAGCCCAGCCCTGCTTCCTTCGCTCCCTTACAGGTATCACAGCTGAGAGCGTTCCCCAATATCCACCTGCCAGGACGCCTCCATCTCAGGTCTGCATCCCGGGGAATCTAACATCTGTTGGGCATTTGGGAGGGCAGGTGGTCTCAGGAGCCAAGTCATAAAAAGACACTTTGGACAGCTGGTAATGAGCACTCCTTAATGGTGGTACCTCAATACTTATCCTCCCTGGCATGCTGCAGTGGGGCGATTATTAAAGCTTTCACCTGTGATAAAGGACACACCAGTGGGACAAGAAGTCAGTGTAACAGAATCACTGGTAAGTGCAGTGTCTTAAACATTTGAGAGGTTTAGAGGAAAAAAGTAATTATTAGTACAAAAGAACTACAGAATCAGACAACTTGAACCGGCTACTACTAATGCACTGTGGAAATTCAGTGACACTTGAAAGAGGATTGATTTCAAATTTAAAGCTAAGTATAAAAGTCAGAGGGCATCCTTGGAAGCATAGACAGAGGTTCACATCTACTCCGCTCCGAAGGCAGAAAAAGCTAACGATCAAGTTCAACGCTGAATGATAAGGAAGGTGAAGGATCAGAAAAGAGAAGCTGAATTCTCACCCCCTACAGGTATGCCCCTCAAGGTGGGATCCCCAAGACCTGGGATGAGAACATCTAGGTAGAGACACTTGACAACCTTGAACCCTTCTATCCTACCGAGCTCTCCAATTTGATGCCCTGCTTGAAGATGACGTCGGGCCTTGAAAGAGAACACACACTGCCTCAAGTGCTCCCCAACACCCCTGAGTAGCCACAAAATAATTACTGTCAATTCACAGCTTAGCCGGGACACAAAAATTCTGGGACTTCTTGGCAAGAAGAGGGGTACAGAGGAGAGGTAGGTCCTGGTGAACGAGTCAGTGGGGTCCTTGAGATATGTACAGGGTGGGACCTGCAGGTAACAGAACAAGGAGTGCGGGCATGAAACTGGGTAAGGAAGAGTTTATCAATGTAGGGACACTCGCCGTGATACAGGAGTCGTTCATCAGGCCAGAAGCCTGGGAGATGGCTCTTGGAAACCTGGGGAGAAAATCAAGGGCCCACACTGAGAAAACTAGAGCTATCAGGGCAGTTGTGATAATGTAAAAGACCTCAGGGCCTCCCTGGTGGCGCAATGGGTTAAGCACAGCGTTGTAGAGCTGTCGGTGGCTGCTGCGGCGCGAGTTCGATGCCCGGCTAGGGAGATTCCCACACAGAACAGCAGACCTCTCCTGCCTCACCCGCTGCTCCCCTCAGCAGTGTTATTCAGTAGACCTGCCTGTCCTACTCCCCGCTCTGTCTCTGGTGAACCCTCTCCACCCCACACCTCTGGCCTGCACCCCAGCTTGTATGCAAAAATAAAATAAATCTTTAAAAAATAAAAGACCTCAAAATGATCAAGAAAGATAATATGCTCGGTAGGAAAATCTAAGAGAATGCAAGTAGCAAAAGAAAAACCCAGCACTTACCAGCCAACTGCATTCCATGGACAGGCTTGAAAGACAACAGTTGTGCCAGCAAGACACAGGGCAGGTTTCTGATGATTCAGGCAGATGGGTCAGAATGAGTCCTGGAGCCCTCGGTGGCTTTTTAGGCATTTAATTCTCTTTCTGCAGTGAGGCAAGCAGGTACAGGGCAGATAGGGTGGCCGGGGGACCAGGAGGCTGGTAGGCCTCCTAGCCCCCCGCAAATCTTCACCTTTTGGGCTCTCCGGCATCATCTCGTGGCCTCTGCTACCGTGGCCCCTGCCTGCGCTTCTCTCTCTCTCTCCTGTGCCGCCGCCCTTACATGCGCAGTCTCGCCAGGCCCAGGTGTGCCCCCTCACGCACACGCACGCCACCACGAGGCACACACGCAAGACCACAAGTGTCCATCATTAAATCTAATGGTGGGAGGGCGGAAAATCCTGATCACTCTTTCACTTACGCTAAACAACACTTTGCTTACTGAAGCAAAGGGGAATTTGAAGGAAAAGCAGCACCAGAACCGCTGAGAAATGTACTGGCGCCTATGTGTAGGGTAAATGGAAGTGACCAGGTTTTTCCCCCCGCTGCCATTAACATCAATGATTGACACCTGTGGTCACAAACGCGTGCCTGATGGTGGCACCTGGAGCAGGTTGCGGGCATGCGTGAGTGGGTGCACCTGAGCTGAGAGACTGGGCAGTAAGGGCAGCAGCAAAGAACAGTGGCAAGAGAGGACCCTGCGGCAGAGCGCAGTAGAGACCAACGAAGAGACCAGGAGTCCGTGCCGAAAAGCCCAGGTGCCTCCCTGCACCTCGCTGCCCCACTACAAAGGGTGTAGAAACCATTAGAAGTCTGAAAAGGCCACTGAGGACTCTAGGAGCCTCCTTTACCCGTCTGCCCAGATCGCAGAAAACCTGCTCTGTGCCTTACTAGCTCTCCACTATTCCTCCCGACATGGGGCTAATTACAGGAGATGCTGCATGGCAATGGCCTATTAAACAGTAATAAGAATTTAACCAACTAAAATACTAAAATCCAAGAGGTAATATTTCAAGAAGCAAGAGGTATACAGCTATCAAAATGAAAGGCAAGGAGGAACTATGAAATTTACCTTATGAAATATCATATTTTCTTACATAGATGCGCCTCAGTTTCCCATAAGGCTACCTCCAGATAAATTATCATAAATTGAAAATATTGCAAGTCTAAAATTCATTTAATACACCTAACCTACTGTACATCATAGCTTAGCCTCACCTACCTTAAATGTGCTCAGAACACTCTAATTTACAGTTGGGCAAAATTGTCTAACACAAAGCTGATCTTATAACAAGGCATTGAGAATCTCAGACACAGAGGCACATTTTGATAGGAAACAAAAACACAAAACACAATATCAAAAAAAAAATGAATACTAGCCATACAGTGCAATGTAGGGTATTGGTTTTCTACCTGGTAATTCTGCGGCTTACTAGGAGCTCACTGATACTACTGGCTTCTTATTGCTAGCCCAGGAAAGATCAAAACTCAAAATTCTACTGAATAGATATCACTTTCACACCATTGTGAAGCTGAACCATTTTAATTGAGGGCCATCTGTATTTTGAAAAAGTATTTCTAATCTCTGTCTAAGGGCAAAATTAAGTTATTGTGATAAGGCTTTATCTTTCTAAGGATTTCTTTGACACTTTGTTATGAGGGCCCGAAGTAGCCTTTTGTCTAGAGCTAAGGTCGCATTACTAATGAGACACTAAGCACCCTGAGCATCTCACCCCACCCTCCCAATACACCGCCATCTGAAATGATGAAAATACCAACAACTTCTGAGCCTCTTGGGCTCCGGGGTTTTTTTGACTGTACCCTTTTGGGGCTTCTTTTCCCAGCTTTGACTACTCAGCTGAAAGCCCCACAAACTCACAGAAGTCTGGAACTCAGTGATCCTCTCCCCTCCTCTCCTCTCCCCACCCCTCCTCTCCTCCCCTCTCCTTCTTCCCCTC
>PVIJ01006442.1:0-39263 GCA_004024925.1 Scalopus aquaticus | reverse complement strand
TGCATTAACAAAATGTACCAAGAAGACCTAATGAACCATTATAATGCATCAATCCATGCACATTTGTCTGCATTTTCTCAAACAATTACTAACTAATGTGTTCTGAGACTTCCCAGAAATCCAGACATATCTAAAATACAGTAAAAAAAAAAATACTTCCTAGGAAGCTTTACTAAGATGTTCAATTAGTAGAAAATACTGTAAAACACACAAGCTGTATATCATATACTGTAACTACTGAAACTTTCTAAGAAATTTCCACATGATACAATATTTTTATAGCCCAGATAAATTGCCAATATCTGACGTCCAGCATTCTTCCTGTGGCCTTTATATCACATCTTTGTAGTAGATGCAGATAGAATTCCTGGCCAATGCCTGATTTTCAGAGAACTTATTGCTCATACACATTCTTGCAGTCATGTTAGAATCACATATCCTTGTACCCACAGGGGCTGATATACAAGTCAGGATAAACCCAGAAAATTCTTGACCTGCCTGAACTTTGGAGTGGGGCCTGAAGACACCAGTTAACTTCCTGGATTACTGAACTAAAATGCTCCTTTTGGCTTCCTGCATATGTCACATGGGAAAGCAGAGAAAGTTGATATGCAGAGAAAAGAAAGTGAAGATGAGACGCAAAAACAATCAGGGACACAGTAAACAAGAGTATTGGTAACTTTTCAATTCTCAGTCATCTCTATGTGTGAGATACATCTATGTTTCTTGACACTGAATTCCAATAAGAAACTATTTCCATAAATTCTCCTTTTTCACTTAAAATAATACAACAGAAAAAGTGACCTGCATGCCTTGAGGGATGTATTCAAAATGCCACTTTATTTGTCCTTTTAAAATGTTTTCAGTAGCGAAGGAAAATTTTTCTCTTCCTTTGGATGAAATTTTATCTTCAGTACGCTCCATACGTTTTCTGTTCTCATTTAAAGCAAAAAATGTCCTCCAGTCACTTTAAAAAACAAAAACTGGCTCCATTCTCTAAGTTATCCAGCCCTAGATAATAAGCCAAACTCAAATTTCCTCTCGGGCTACTATGGCAGGGTAGTGACTTGCAAATGAAAAGAGAAGCAATAATGGGAGCACATCATCTTCCTTCTCTCTTTTCCACATCTCCTCTTTTGCTAACTGCAGTTTCTGACTTTCGGGGGTTGAATCAGGAAAAAAAAGGGAGGGTAGCCTCAGGGTCAACCCCAGTCTCATATGACTGGTACAAGCATTTGGCAATGGGTCCCCCTAAGTGACAGATTAGATTCTAATCCATCTCATAAGAACCTCTGTTAAACTCTGCAGAGAAATCCCTCTTACCCCATATTAAGTCCTTGTGGCTGTAATTCCTAGAATGTGACAGGTATACATATCTTCTGATATAGCTTTCCCTTTCTAAATTCCCAGTAATTCAGGCCTCGTAAAACTTCCTTGTGGGACACTACAACTTTCCCAAAGGTTCTCTTGTGCAGAATTATAAATGCTTTCACCAGTCTTCTCTGTGAGGTCCACCCTTGGTACCCAGAAAGCAGGCTTTGTCTGCACAGCTGCCACTGGGACAGTGTTATGATTCAAACAAACTTCTGCTCTCTTTCTTTGCCCTGATGCCACCAGTTGAGAGCAGCAGACTTTCAGGTAAACCAGCAGGCATATCTTGTGCTTTCTAAATATTCCTACTAAGGCAGTACCCCCTCACCTCCTCCTTCCCAAATAGAAGTAGAAATCAAGGCAAGACTTAAATCTCTTCTTTTCCCTTCCCTGGATTCTTTCATACCATCAACCTGGATCATGGTCCCTGGTTGAGTTTCAAGAGTCTGAAAACAAATGTGCTCCTTTGCTTTGCATTTTCTTCACTTCAATGTAGTACCCTTGCCTTATTTGTAACTTCCGGTAGATCTTCGTTATAATCAAATTAAATTGTATCATGTAACATTAAAGTTAGTTGGCTTCTATTACTATCTCTCCCACCCCACCAGGGAAGCATGAATGAAACAACCCACAGCCTAAGTTTGATGGACCTTAAGGAAAAGCTCATCATTGAGTAATTGTGAAGGTTTATGGAATGGAACAATTTTCTGAGTCAAGAATGTGATTTGCATAAATGAATAAATGAACTTGCTAACTACTCAACGTCGTCATCCACATGCATTATGGTTTCCTTTACCCATAGAATAGTAAATAACTTGTGAAATTTCAGAAAAACATCATTCTTGCAAAAAAATAAAAGTTAAAATAAATGTAAATGGCTAGAGTGTAGATTATGGCTGCAACTATTGATTTTAGAGCCACCAATTAATGGAGCACCTAACATGCTCAAGCCATTGTGATGGATGTTAAGTAGAGATGCCAAATAAAATGCACAGGATCGCTACTCCTCGGAAGCTCCTTTTCCATATTTGTTCTAGCTAAACAAAGAAAAAAGATTCTTGGAATTAGTTCCACCAATACCCTACTAACTCATCAAAGGAAAAAGAAAATTGTGGTGAAAGATAAAATCTGCTTCACTTATGGTGTGAAAATACTACTAAAACACATGGCCCTTTAATCAAAAATGTCAGTGTTTAGAAAGCCAGGTGCCTTTCCAAGTTCTTTTCATGCGACAGACATAAAGTAAGTGGCCGTTGGCAGGCTAATGATAAAGAAGAGTAAAAAATAATTTTGGTGTGTATAATATGAATTTAAGAGAAAAAAATAGAATAAGGTAACCAAATTTCTGCAGAATTGCTCTGTTACAAACAGAAGAAACTAATGGAACTAATGGAAACTAATGGAAAATCAGAGTTGGTCTAGAACAAGTGCTCTGTGTCTGAGGGAAGAAAATAGCTTCTCCAAGACAAACTGACACATGTCAAATATACAACAGCTCTCCAAATCCAGCAGCACTGCTTTCACCGTCAATTCAAAGAGGTTGAAGGTGAAATTTATAACATGGAATACACAATCAGATTTGTTTTGCTAGCTAGCAGAAATCTGATTTTTAAACCTCATAAACTACCTTCTTCCTTTGTTTATGGAGTAACTTGAACATTTCATTTACATTTTGTTTTATTACAGAGATATATATGGCATGGAGATTATGGAGGATTATCCCTAGGATTATCAAGACACCCAAGAGTAGTACATCCATACTGCCCATAAGTCCTAACTTTGACCAGTGCTCATAGCTAGGAACATTTAGGGGAAACTCTGAGCTTAACAAAAATGAGTGCCTGGTTGTTATTTCTGGGAACTTTTGCATGTACCTTGCTAGGACTTCCTATGATTACATACTAACTCATGATTCCTTTGTAGATTTTGAAAACTATAACATCCCTTGGGCAAAAACTCCCTAGCAAGGCTAATTTATAATCCAACTCAGGACTCTCTTGAGACCGAAAGGGGGCACTATTCATAAATATTCATAACTGTGAGTTCCCCAGAACTCACATTCTTGCCACAGTCTGTCTTGACTCCAGCAGGACTAAGCTGATCATTTCCTTCATAACATCACTATAAGAAGCCAGATTTTCAGGATAGCATCTGTGTTCACCTGCACTCACCTGCAGGTTTATATATAAACCTGCCTTCAGCAGCCTACAGTCAATCTAGTTGAGTTGTCATTCAAAGCACCTGAAATCAGAGTCTAGTATATTTGCTTCCCTTGAATCACAGGACAAAAATGCACCTCCAAAACAGGGAGGAAAGGCGTTGTCACAATGTGAGCAGACACACATAGTGTGTGGAGACTCATGGCTGACTCAACTGCTTACACTGAAGAGAGGGAGGATTGCTCTGGCACGGCACTGTCCACATGCTGCCTGCCTCCCCAGATGCAGGTGGGGCTCTCACAGGCTCTCTCACTTAGCCATGAGTGTCCAGGGTGAGGATGACATCAAGTCATGACACGCGCCTTCCCGTCACTGGAACAACCGAGACCTGTGGGAGCAATAGCAGATTCTGCAAGGGCAGATTTTTGCCAACCCACTTATTTAGAAACTGTGACTTCAAGATGCTTCGGGGAAATAGCAACTAGTGTAGTTGTCAATTATCTCCTCTTGAAATATAATGTTTTCTTTATTAATACCTCTACTACAGAACATTTTATGGCACTAGAACTCTGACATGAGGGTTATTTATATAACCCAAGATTACTTCTGTGATTATGCCCAGCAGGATCTAAGATCATCCCCCATTCTTAGGAGCTATAAATAGGTGCACTTTTCTCGTTAATGACCTGTCAGAAATTCTTGTGCTATGCCCAAGGTATTGGTGTTTATGACTGGGGCAGAGGGCCCTAGCCATATCTGAATAAATTACATGTGGGGATTATCTTTGCTGCTTATCCACTATCCAGATGGAAAGTCATGAATTTATAGCACACATATGTTTTTATTGTTTTATTCTTTCATTCATTTCTTTTTTTTTCAGATTTATTTATTTATGCATACAAGAACGGGGGTGTAGGCCAGAGTTGCACGTGTGGTGAGAGGATTCACCAGAGACAGAGTGGGGAGCAGAACAGGCAGACTGACTGAAATACACTGCTGAGGGGAGCAGCAGGTGAGACAAGAGAGGTCTGCTGCACAATGTGGGTCAGCTCCCTGGCCAGGGATCAAATTCGTGCTGCAGTGGCTGCTGGTAGCTTCATAGTGCTGAGACTTAACCTCCTGTGACACCAGGGAGGCCCCTTTCATTCATTTCTTCCACCAGTGTTTGTGCCTTCTATGCATTAGGCACTGTGCTTAGTTGTGCCAACATGTGATAAACAAAGTGACTTCCATCCTTACAAAGCTTTCCACATGGTAAACATGATGAAATAAACAACTAAATAAACCTGCAGGCGCAAAGCTACAGTCTGAGCCACTAGAAAATAAAGGGAAACATCTTTAGGTGCATTGGGTCAAAGGAGGCCTTGGTGGGCCTCTCTGGTGGCGCAAGGGTTAAAGTACTAGTGCTATCGAGCTATCTGCAGCCACTGCAGCATGAGTTCAATGCCCAGCCAGGTAGCTAACCCTCATATGGCACAGCAGACCCCTCCTGTAGCTCCCGCTGCTCCCCTCAGCAGTGTATCTCTAGATCCACCAGTTCTGCTCCCCACTGAGTCTTTGGTGACTCCTCTCACCGCCCCCGGCCCCCGCACCTTTGGCCTATACCCCAGTGCTTGCACGCATGAATAAATAAAAATAAATCTTTAAAAATAATAAAGGAGGCCCTTGGAGAGGCAAAACTCGAGTCAAAACTTAAAGAAAAAAGGTCAACATATGTTTTATTCTTTATTATTACCCTAGATTCTCTCTTTTTCATTTCTTCAAATTTCTAATTTTAAGTACTATACCCTTATGCATTTGTTTTGCTATACCCTTACGCATTTGCTTTCCTTCTCACCCTTATTTATTTGGTTGTCTTATTAATTCATTCTCTACTCTTATTCCCTCACATCATGGTCATGGTGTATGTGGCCTCTCAGCAAGGAATACTTAAGAAAATTCACTATTTTTCTCTAATATACAGACATTCTGGTCAAGTCTTTAATCATTATTAATCTCATGTTCATAACCCAGGTACATTATCTTAGAAAATATTGTTTGAAGTAAGAAACAAGAGTTCGACATATTCTGTAAGATTTTTTTTTTTACAAAATGTCTTTTATATCAAGATTGTATTTGATAGAAAAAATAATTAGATCAGTTGGTGAGGCTACTTGTCTGGTGAACATAATTTGGGTTTCTTTTCTTCTTCCCTTCTGGCTCAAAATTATTACAGAAGACTTCACTCTCTGAGCACTGACAAAGCACCTGCTATAGCGGGTCTAGGCAAAAGATGGCATTTCTAATCATTTTATGTAACCGATTCAACAAATTCATTAAATTGTATGCAGTGGGGAATATAAGCACAGCCTTGTCCCTCTGAGCTCACAGGCCAGCAGAGCAATTTGCTTTCATTACTAAGTAATACAAATTTATCCAGGCCTCATTAGACTATTGGCAATAAATGGAGTTCATATTAACAGTAATAGCTCTATTTTCACTAATTCTTCTCTGATTGCTGAAGCATGGTTCAACCCATGCTGAGTCCCCACTGACATTTCTGGAGTGGGATCTGCCAGGTACTCTATTCTCTTCCTCCCAGGTGGCACTAGAGTTTCACATTTTCTGACAGACACTGTGATCTCACACGGGGAACCTGATTCTTTCAGTTCATAATTCATAACCACTCCTTTCCTGGTATTCAGCACTAGCCTGCATTAGAGTGCCTGGCTCCTTCTTTCTTCTTCATGAGTCCTCTCCAGAGAGGTACCTCAGGTCCCCTGCAAGCAGATGTGGGCTGCCCAGTCATGTAATCAGTTTGATTCCAGCAGTGGCTGGAACTAAGAACATGCCTCCCCCAATTCTATATTCCCTCTTCAGAGGTCAAGAAGAAACCTGTACAATAAGACTAAGATGGCTTTAAATGTCATCTTGAGCCTTTGTCAATGGATCTCAAAGGGAAGCCCAAAATTCAACCACTCCCATCCCCAAAACTCATACTCTGGCCACATCTGTCTTGACTCCAACAGGACTAAACTGATTATTTCCTTTTTCCTTTATAATTTTTATTATAAGAAGTCAGATTTCCAGGATATCATCAATCTCCTGCACTCCATTCTCCACATGCAAATCACATCTCCCAGTTCTGTTGCTTTTAGTACTAGAAAAAGGATTACAAAATCAATGAAGTTTAATGTCACCCACAAAGTTTAGACAGTATTCTATATGAAGCATGGTGTTAATAAAGGATTTTGAACACACAAAGGATAAAATTTAACTAGGAAGATAAATGGGAGTATGGAGAAAAGGGAAACACATAGACTATTTTTGAAACTTGTTGCGACTTTCTACAGGAGAGATTATGTTATTTATGCCATACCATTGGGTATTTTTAAAAAGAGGTTATAAGCTCGGCATAGTCAAAGTAGAATTAATAATACTTTGTGATTGAGAGAAAGAATGAAAAAGGATATGAGAAATGGGGAAAGCACTTTCCTATTCTGAAGATTATACAGAATACAATAAGGAGAAAATGTATGACAGATCTTTTGAAGTATATTTGAGACATTGAGGACACACATTGGAAATACACATTTGTGGCTGAGGAGGAAAGTTTAAGTCGGAACAATATGTTTATGATTGTGTGACTAATGAGCATAACTATCAAGTGTCTGACTACTGAGTTCAGAATTTACAAAGAAAAGCAAATAATGACTGAAGACAGTATCTTGGAAATAATCACAGAGGTGCGGGGAACAATGTCATAATTCACCTGAAGAAGAAGAAAAAGAAAATGGAAGTAGGAGAAATGTGAGCATAGTCAGGGATGCAAGGTCAGTGTTGATCTTTGGTAAATCAACTCTGAGTTACAAGCTCTAAACCCTGAATGAAAAATACACTGTGATCATTAAAGCAAAAAACTGGGAAGACCATAATATCAGAGTGCTCATGGGTCATTATCATGAGTGCTGAAGTCTGACCATGGAATGGCAGGAGTTTGGTTGAGACAAAGACCTATATTTCCACAATGTATTGGGGTTATGAATGCAGAATCACCAAAGGGATGGGGGAAATGTAGATTATTTCTGTGTAATTACTTTAGCAGATAAGTAATTAACAGTATCAAACAGCTTTTACATTTTTAAATTAATGGTCTAACAAATGTATTAAATGGTGGTACTGTGAAAAGGTTTCAGGGCATAGTAGAAGTCAAGTACATGAGAAAATAATAAACTAGCAAACTGTAGGACCATAAAGAGTAATTACCATTATGTGGCCTGTAATCATACATTCAAAAGTCAGAGTTGTGTTTCATAAGATTTAATTTCTTAATATGTGGTGTTTATATGAAATAGATTTTCATAGTGGAATATGATATGAAAATTGTTTGCTATGAAAATAAAACAATTAACTTGATAGTGATTAATGCTTTCCATTATATTCAGGACCTAGTTCAACTGCTGAGTCTGGAGAGAGAAGCATAAAAGGTCTACAGATGATAAACTCACATTCTAACATGTTTTAGAAGTCCTGGGTTGAACTATATTAGCATCACACTTGTACTACATTTCTCTATATCTATTTAAAATTATGAGTTTCTTTTTCAGTGAAGAAATTTTAAAATTCTTTCATGTTTATTCTCAATAAAATTCACCGACTAAGTATTTTTGTATCATAAACCTATTTTGCTTTTGATGTCTTGGGGATCAAACACATGACTCCCTATACTGAGAATGATGACTTTATAGCTGAAGCTTGCAACTATCTCCAGAAGCATATCTCAACATTAAATATTGAGACTTCACAAAAAAGAGGTAAGGGACACAAGCAGCAGCAAGCTAATTAACATTACAAAGGGAAAAAATGAATAGAAATGTTCTAAGGATGACTCTGGATGTCAAGAGATGTTTTAATTTCAACAAGCAGAAAAACCATGTCCTTTTATACTCATTTCTCTTTTCCCTGACTTTGCAGATCCAACCCAGCACTGAGGGAATCCTTAGACCTCCAGTGAACACACACAGATATTCTTTGAAATTTTTGTTAGTGATTACTTTGCTTTCAGAACAGAGGAAATGGGAGTTGCCAGTTGTCAAGTATGTTTATGTAGCACATGTTTTCTGTGTGAATATCTTGCCTTAAGAAAGAGAAGAGGGGGGTTTGAACTGTCATGATTTTAGTGTTAAATATACTGCTTTAAAAGAGGAGGCAGGAACTTGTATTTGTCAGCAATTGCTAACGATAAAAGGGTACAAAAACACTAATCCGAAAGGATACATGCACCCGTATGTTCATTGCGGCACTGTTCACAATAGCAAAGGTATGGAAGCAACCCAGATGTCCAAAAATAGATGACTGGATCAAGAAGATGTGGTACATATACACAATGGAATACAGCGACATGGATGGAATTAGAGGGGATCATACTCAGTGAAATAAGCCAGAAAGAAAGAGAAAAATATCGAATGGTTTCACTTATAACAGGACTATAGGGAGGCCGGGTGGGAGAGAGAAAATCGGGGGGTGGGGGGGAGGCGGAGGGAGGGAAGGAAAAGGGCACAAAATGGAATAGAAAAGAACACAAGGGACCATGAAGATGGATCACGGGTGAATTGGTGGTGGGCTACCCAAGGGGAATACAAAATGTAAAAGACATAAATAACAATAAAAATATATATTTATAAAAAAAAATGTGCCATTTCTACTACAGTAGTGTTTAATCTCACTAACAAGTCCAAAGTGAATGTGCAGATAAAAAAATGAATCTCCCAACTGCAGTAATTAAAGTTGAAAAAGACTAGAAGATCAAAACCTGTGAGAGAGCGGAACTGCCCCTCAAGGCCCATGCTGTTGGCCTGGAGCTTGTCGGAGGTCAACAGAACTCTCCCTCACGCAGGTGAAGGTTGGCACCACGACCCTGTAAGACAGGTCCAGTCCAAGGGAACTGCTGAGCATCACACCCACAGCCATGGCCTCTGCACCCTACCAAGACCAGCCTCATATCTGCAGGGGAGATAGCAAACTGCATGACCCCACTCTGAATTCTGGATATTAGCCTCCATAGATGCGATGGGAAAAGGCTTTACTCAAATACTGAGAAAAGTGAGTGCTTCAATTTGCCTACCTGCCTGTGTTTGAGGACACTGAAGGAAAAGAGGCTTCTGTGGCTGCAACATTAGTTGGAGTACCCTCTAAGCTCCTTTCAGGCCCATGACCTAATTTTCAGTAGTGTACCCACGAGACAGCAGTGGTGCCCTGAGTCCAATTGGCATCAAATGACCACAGAATTGTTCTGTTCTCCTCAAGGGACTTGTATTAGAGTTTCTTCGAGTGACAGAGACCAAGTTCAGAAGCTGCAAAACGATTCCTGTACCTGATGAGGCTAACCTGGAGTCCCTGGAGTCAATATTGACTTCTTATAGGCCAGCTTCAGTAAAGTCCACCATTTTCACAGTTCTCTCCGAAAGCTGAAGCAGGTAAAGAGGCAACTCCAAAAAAAGAGTTTTAACAAGAAGTGTACGAATAGTAACGAGAATTTTTATTAATTCCTTCCCTCTACTTTTACTGAAGTTAGAATTCAAAAGCAAATGAGTTTAGTATTTTTTTCTGATCGCAAAAATGTAAATGAAGTATTTGTAAATCACCAGAATTAAAGAGCTCTTTCAAGAGGAGAGGACACAGTGTTTCATATCCGAAAATTATTTCATTACACAGCAGTGTTATTAATCTTGCTTGCTTCTTCACCAAACCTGAGTGATCAGGCATCCTGTCGGCTGCTTTCATTATAATGTGTTCTTCAACAGTGAGCCAAAGATAGATGTCAAGCTTGAAGTAGAGGTTCATTTACCTTCATGTACTTTGCAGGAAAGCCTCTGATGATTATGTAAGATGCCCTCAGAATTAATTATTAAATGGATGAATGAATTTTAAAATGAGGTTATAATTCATTGACCAGATTCTTGTTCATCATTCTTCAATTAGGGTGGGCCTATTCCAACTTGGATTAACATTCTTCTTTCTTCTTAATTGATCTCATGTCATCCTTGAACAAAAGTCATTTGTTAGTACAGGAAGCAAAGTTAAACAAGAACTCTACTGAGGTTGAGAGTTTCTCTCTCAGGAAGTAGAGGAAGCAGGGTGCTTGTAAAGCAAAGAAGTCACACACACACACACACACACACACAAAGTTAAGCTGGGATTATGTTAATAAGCCTTGATATTCAAAATATAACAATTTCTACAGCATCATGGACCCAAAAACCAGAGTAAATGAAATGCCTCATCAATATAATGCCCACTGGGGCTTTTTTTATGAGGGGGCTTCATTTTCTTATTCCTTTTTATTGAGGGAATATTGATTTACATTGTTGTTTGTATTTGGAGAGTATAGGACCCCCCCTTTCAAGTATTAATCTCTAGTGCACCCACCACCCAAGCACCCATAGTCCTCCACCATAGTTCAATGTGCTCCCTCCCCACTTGTTCTCACTGTCATCCCTCCCCCACACCAGATTTTTCAGTTATGTGGCCAATTTTCAAGGGTTAGTTTCTAAGTTTAGCTTTAACTGACCCATTGTTTTGTTTCTTTATATTCCACCTGTAAGTGACACCACACCACTTGTCTTTCTGACTTACTTCAGTTAGGATAAACCCTTCTAGCTCCAATAACATCACTGCAAATGGCATGAATTTGTCTTTTTGATCACTGAGTAGTATTCCATTGTATATATAACACATCTTGTTGATCCACTCCTCTGTTTCGGGGCACTTATATTGTTTCCATATCTTGGTTATTGTAAACAGTGCTTCCGTGAACATGCAAGTGCAAGTTTCTCTTTAATTTTTATTTTGTGTCCTTTGGGTAGATACCTATGAGCAGAATTACTGGATCATATGACAAATCCATTTTTAATTTTTTGAGAAATCTCCACAGTGCCTTCTATAGGGGTTGAACCAGTCTATGATCCCACCAACAATGTAAGAGGGTTCCTTTTCTCCACATCCTCTCCAGCATTTGTTGTCTCCAGTTTTTTCAATGTGGGCCATTCTCACTGGTGTTAGTGGTATCTCATTGTGTTTTTGATTTACATTTCCCCGACAATACGTGACAATGAACAATTTTTCATATGTGTGTTGGCCATCTGAATATCTTTGGGGAAGTACTTGCTTGTTCAGCTTCTCTGCCCATTTTTTGATTGGCTTGTTTGTTTTCTTTTGGTTGAGTTGTATAATTTTTAACCTATTTAACATTATAAATTCTGAAAGATAGCAGGCAAGTGCAAAATCCCTGCTAGATTATAGGTCAAATCACTTGGTACTTATAAAGGCTATTTGGAAAAAGAGTAAAATGACCAGAAACTACCACAAATAATTTTTGTTACCCTTTCAGAAGCTTTTCAGCTCCACATGACAAAAAGTCTCCATGAGCACCCTAAAACTTACAAAGCTACCCAGAATCACAAACCAAAATATCATTTACTCAGTGGGATGTCATGATGACCACAGTAAATTTGTTAGAATACCACAGAATCAATGAGAAATTCTTTGAGTATGCCTCAGCCCTAAAGAGACTTCAAGGAAACTCTTCAGTTATGAAACAAAGGTCCGGACACCCACAATTTAGAAAGAGCTATTAGATTAGAATAGAACATCCATTTCTCCTTAGGTTTGATAATCCCCAACAAACTATGCACAGAGATTACTCCTCAAAATGTTATTCCATCAAGATCAAGTATATATTAGAGGAAAATACATGTTCTCAAAATTCTCAAAATCAAAAAATTCTGTGGATATCTCCATTTGATACTCATGTTCTGTTTTGTATATCTCAAGCCTCACATGTATGATTTTGGGATTGAAAGTAAATTCAAGAATCTGAAGAAAGTAGACTGGGAGAATAGATGTTAAAAAAAAAGCAAGAGAATTAAGTTAGCATAACACAGTAACATTCATGCTTGATTACTTAATAAATGTCCAGTGATGACCATGTTCCAAGGTCACTGTACAAATGGTAAGAATAAAATGCAGACACTAACTACAGTTCTCTCCAAGACAACAGCAATGAGGACACCGACCTCATACCAAGAAAATGCACCAGGTAGCAAGCTTTGTGAAGCTGAATGGTACAGAATTAGAAACTGCACCACATATTACTTACAATTCCTATTCTGAAATGTATTTTGAGATAACAGTGGTCTATCTCACTAACTGATGACAGTTCATTTCTTGCTGCTATGGCAGCCTATATGTGTGGTGGGTGATTAAAGACCAACGTTTCTCTGTTATGACATTTGATGAAGTCTGAAAATGTTTCTTATATGGAATGGGTAATAGCAACATTAATCAGCTTTTCAAATCAGTTGATTCTCAAGTGATACCACAGCTTTTTTCCTTCCCTAGTCTGTTAATTTCCTAAGGAGAAAAATGTCATATAATGAGTAAAGTGTATGTTTATAAGTTTCTACTCTTAAATAACTACCAACATTTAAAGGCTTTGATGTAAGAGAAGCTATTAATTGCTTCAAGAAAATCTATCTCAAAGATAAAGCTTTAGCTAGAAAATTTAATGTAAATGGGAGAATAAGTATATTTACTTCAAAATAAATAATTCTGAAAATATTAACAAAAATCTTTTTACAAGTTCTGCTATATATTGACATACATATATCTATACCCATATATATAAATTCACTGAAATAATTATTAAGATTCATTTTTATTCATATTAACAAACTCTTGACTAAAAAAAAACCCAAAATTTTCACATACATTCTTCATTCTAAGATATCAAAACTGTGATTCCCTTTTTTCCATTTAAACTAAATAATAGCATAAGTCTGGTATTACCAAGGATTTTAGACTCAATCCTAATTAATGTCTTGAACTTCTGGGGACTGACTAAAGCAAAAATTTCTATAATCTTGAAAATTGCAGCACTGAAAGCAATTTTTACATCAGCTACTCATTAAGGAGAATAAAAATGTTCTCAGAGTATCTCTCCCTCCCTTCGCCCTCTCTCTCTACCTTGCTCTCTTCCACTCTCCTTCTATCTTACCTCTGAGGCTTTCAAAAAGCAAGATTTCATGAATGCTTCCATCACAAGGAAGTGAATTTTACCAAGACCCTGATAGAGCCTGGAAAAGGATCCTTTCCTGGGCCTCCCTGGTGGTGCAGCGGTCAAGCACTGCGCTGTGGAGCTGTCAGCAGCAGCTATGCGAGTTTGACACCCAGCGGGGGAGATTCCCACCCACATGGCGCGGCAGACCTCTCCTGCCTCAACAGCTGCTCCCTTCAGCAGTGTATTTCCATTGATCTGCCTGTTTTGCTCCCCACTCTCTCTCTGGTGAACGCTCTCACTGCCCCACACCTCTGGCCTGTACCCCAGCCTGTATACAAAAATAAATAAATCTTGGGGCCTCCCCGGTGGCGCAGCGGTTAAGCGCTGCGCTGTGGAGCTGTCGGCATCGGCGATGCAAGTTCGACGCCCGGCCAGGGAGAATCCCACATGGCGCGGCAGACCTCTCCTGCGTCGCCCGCTGCTCCCCCCAGCAGTGTATTTCTGATCTGCCTGTTCTGCTCCCCGCTCTGTCTCTGGTGAACCCTCTCATGGCCCCACGCCTCTGGCCTATACCCCAGCTTGTATGTATAAATAAAAAATAAATTTTAAAAATAAATAAATAAATAAATAAATATTTAAATATTAAAAAAAAAGACCCTTTCCTCATCGAGCCCCCAAGTAGGAATGCAGCCAGCAGCCCTGAATACAGCTATGTGAGCCCCTAAACAGAGGACCCAGTTATGCAATGCCCAGACTCCTCACCCACAGAAACTGTAAGAGGAACAAGTATGTCATTTTAAACCACTAAGTTTGTGGCAGTTTGTTACAGAGCTAACATGAGTCCACTAGAATGCTGTGCTCATGGAGAATGGCAGATGCTCTGTGAATAGGGCAGCAAGGCACAGAGGCAGAAGCACATATTGTATGCATCTTCCTTCTCTGTATATATATTCTATTCCCTCCACCCCTAAGTTCTCTTACAAAACACAAGTCCAAACATAAAATGAATAACCAACAGTAAGTGCAAATTCAGACCCACAGGACATTAAAGCAAGCATGGACCCTGTGCTCACAGGACCTTGCACAGCTGCACACTTGATAACTGACCCCACCTGAAGGCACATGGACCAGACAGGGTGACTTCCTCCTAAGGACAACATCTCCCCACCGCATGATAAAATATTTTCACTACATGCTCTCCTGTTTCCTATTCCATACAAACAATGTTGTCTTAGGGAGAGTGGAAAGTAGTTAGGATAGCAATGGAGGTACTAAGCATTATCCAACTGGAGTGTATAAATGGTCACATCAAACTAACTTTACACTAAATGTTATGCTTAATTATTTAACTTCTTTGTCTTCCCCAGCCCCAACAAATGAGGTCTGAGAGGAATACCAGATTTGTTATAAACACAATGGCAAGCTGCACTTTTCTCTGAGATCCAAATTGTAATGTAATGATATATTCTAGTCTCATTTTGCTTATATCATAGCTCTTCAACTACTTTTTTAAATAAATTCTTTCAAGTTATACAACATTTTCAAGGTTGAATTCCTTCAACTCTCCATTGTGTTCAATCATCTTTCTAAGATGATTTTTTACCCCAGACACTCAATAAGGACAGAGATTGCTAGAAAAAGTTAATTGAAGAATTTTAAGTAGTATTATCAATCTAACTTTATAAAATCAATAACTTTTAAATGCCTGAAAGGTTACACAATGCTACCTCCTAGTTACTCCAAGGGTACAATCCATACAGATATTTTTTCTCAAACTGATTTGACATTTGGAAAAACAAAGGTGCCAAGGCTCTAAGTTATAGTCCTAAGGAAGAGGAAAAAAACAGAAGGAAAGGTAGTCTGATTAAAAATATGCCAAAGTAATTTTAGTCCCCAAAGCTTTCTCAAGAGTTGCAACCTATGTGCAAGAGAACTTAGGTAGCTTGAAAATTCCAAAACCTATCCTTTATGCTTTACAAGAGTTAGTTCCATTTGTAATCAGAGTGAACAGACCCAGGACCTATTCCAAAGAGAACCCCAGTTTCCTAAGTCTACCTTCTCCTGCCTCAAGTCTTACAGACAATGTTCATTTTTCCTATTGTTGACATTTTTCCTTTCCTTGAATCAACTTCCCTTTACCATCATCATAATCACCTTCATCAACACCACCACCATCATCACCGCCACCACCACCACCACCATCATCATCACCACCACCACCACCACCACCACCACCACCACCACCACCACCACCACCATCACCACCACCACCACCACCACCATCACCACCACCACCACCACCACCACCATCATCACCACCACTACCACCAAAAGAGACGTGACAATTCCTAGAGAGGTTTGTGCAAAAGACAGTATGAGAACACAATGAGGGGAATAGTGGAGTAAGATGAGAGAGAGAGATGTAGGCCATGTAAGAGACACAATTGTTTAGGGCACTGATTTGTCATCCTGATCAGAAAACTAGGGGTTCCATTCCTAAGTAATATTCAAAATAAGGAGAAAACGAGACTTTCTTATAGTATACATAGGTTGTGTTTTAACAAGAAGGTGTTTAGATATCTACATTGGGGCAAAAGCAGAAAGATGGAAAGGCAAGAGATAAACCTATATGATGAAGAACTTATAATACTTTTAATGTGACAGAGAAGAGAGAAGGAAATAAAGAGACAAAGTTAGTTCCCATGTTCTCAGGCCTGAGTGCCCAAGGGAAAACAAGATATTGGTGACAAAACAATCAGAATAAATCTAGGGCTGGAGAGGAGGAAAGAAGTGTGACATTTTAGATACACTGGTTGAAAAGCTGTAGCAAGTATTTAACAATGATACCTAGAAGGCAGTATCAGTGTCTACATAGAGCCGTGATAAAAATATTAATAAAAAGGTATAAAAAGAAGGGCAGAGAACCAAGAATGAATACATCCACAGTTGAAGTCACAGAATTTGGTGAAATCAAATTCTGAAAATAAATACTGAGCAGCCAGAAATTAAGAAGAGAAACATCAAAATATTCTAGGACCTACCAGTTCTTACCAGGTATTGATTTTAAGTAAGCATTATTAAGAGCATTTTGGGAGCTTGTTTTGTTAGTGGTCATGAAATTTGGGCTTAGCTTTTGAAAATTCATTTCAAAATATAAAGCAGGGTATCTTCACAGTACACATGAGTGTGTTTTTAATTGTGAAACAATATCAGAAAAAACCTGATAAAAGATATTTTAATTCATTTAAACATATATTCACTCACTTACATTTTATAGGGGAAAACAGAAACACAGCTTCTGTTCAGCTGATCTGACAATTTCCAAATGCTACTTTACTGTAAAGTGTGACCAGCAAGTCTTATACATCAAAATGATCAAAATAACAGAATATATAAAGTTAAACACAATAAATAGACTGGAATTTAAAGTCAGTGTGTTTAAAAAAAATTCAGATTTATTTATTTATGCATACAAGCTGGGGTGTAGGCCAGAGGTGTGGAAGTGGGGGTGAAGGATTCACAAGAGACAGATTGGGGAGCAGAACAGGCAGACTGACTGAAGAACACTGCTGAGCGGAGCAGCAGGCGAGGCAGGAGAGGTCTGCTGTGCCATGTAGGAAGCTCCCTGGCCAGGTATCGAACTCGTGCTGCAGTGGCTCTGGATAGCTTCACCATGCTGTGACTTAACCCGCTGCACCACCAGGGAGGCCCTAAAGCCAGTGTCTTTTAAAGTTTCAGTCTGAAGCCCAAGTCTCTTTCTTATATTAACATTGAAAGAACCTACCAAAAGTTCATCAATACAAACCAGTAAAATTGTGTGCCTCCCACTGATACTTAATATTGCAGGTTTTTAACTCTGGGGCAGAGCCCTTAATTCCACGGGTCATAAAACATAGGATTGGTCTATGCCGGAAGGACACATAGTTCAAACAACTCTAAGTCAAAACACTAAACAACTGAAATATAACCTAACTCTTCTACATGGAGGATTATTATGATTTTTTTCTTGAGTAGGAAGCAGTAGTGTATGTAATCAGCAGTATATGGAATCAGACTGCAGTCCAAATTCTAGTCCTGCTAAGAGTTATGTGACCGTGAAACTGGTAGAGAATCTACATTTTCACAAATGTGAAATGGATGGTTGTGTACAATTTGCAGAGTGGTTGGGAAGGTTAAGTGTTAAATGATGTGGCACCTATAAATTACCTAGAATAGAGCCTGCTACGTATCTCCACTGTGTAATTGGGTGAGATTAGTTGTAAAGAATAACATTAATTTTGTATCATCTCCTTTCTCTACCACAATTTTATCGACTTATATTAGCAAGAAAGAGCAGCATTTTCATAATCTGACATTTTCAAGATTCTACATGATTAACACAATTTCCAGCAAACTGTATTGTTAATTTCTCTAGCCTTTATGACCGTCTATGATTAATGCTCTCTTATCTAGTAATAAATATGATAACGTTATGAGTTGTGTAACTTGAAGCATTATAAATAGGATGAAGTGAGATGATTTATATAATCAGAGACAGTTAGGACAGAGCATACTTGACCCTCATTCCAGAAATGCATAGAAATTTATGACAGGAGTGCAGGACCATTTGGGAGAGAAAAATACATCATGCAAAGGAAAAGAAACATACTTTTAAAAGGTAGTGTGAACCTTAAGTGAATTATCAAATACAAATGACCATTAACACGCCTTTTTTAAGTTAGATGTGCCTCAGTTTCTTTGTCTGTTGAAGACTAATAACAATATTTACCTCCCAGAGTTTTAAGGACTAAATGCTGTTAAATTAAAAGGTGTGTGACTGTCAAGAATACAACTACTTCTCAAAAACTGGTGAGTGTTCTTATTGTTTATTGAATTCCTGAGGTCCTGGGAAGAAACAGAAAACACACTCAGTTGGGAATGAAGAGAATTTAATGTTGGGACTCTTTTCATGGAAGGTGGCAGGAGTAGGACAAAAGGGACTCAGGCACTGGCAGCAGTCAGAAGCCATCATCACCATGGGGTCTGTGGAGACAAGCAAGGGGAGGACACTGTCACCATGCCAAAAGGGACATTGACCGACAGCACAGAAAGTGGAGAGAACAGTATGGCTAGTGCAACCGGCCAATGCCAACAAGGAGAGGGAGGAAAAGGGAGTCACGATTTTGTCACCATGGAACGCGGCCTCCAAGGGCCCGAACTAGACCAGCACAAGGTCAGAGGATGGATCTAGGAGGACAAACGAGTAAACAGAGACTACCCAGGCCACACAGCAACGATCTAAATGATCAAATCTCCTGTTCCTCAAAACAGTCTAAGGGCCCCACTGGTGGCGCAGCGGTTAAGCACTGCTCTGTGGAGCTGTCGGCAGCGGTGACGTGAGTTCAACTCCCGGCTGGGGAGATTCCCACATGGCGCGGCAGACCTCTCCTGCCTCGCCCGCTGCTCCCCTCAGCAGTGTGTTTCCCTCCATCTGCCCATTCTGCTCCCCACTCTGTCTCTGGTGAACCCTCTTGCTGCCCCACACCTCTGGCTTGTACCCCAGCTTGTATGCATAAATAAATAAATCTTAAAAAAAAAAGAAAGAAAGAAACAGTCTTGGCCCAGAAATTGAATTTCTCTCACTGCATTCCTTCTGCAGTTCATCCATGCCTAGTTCATGTTTTATTTTTAGGAACAAGACCTAGGATGACAACTGTGTCATATCTGATCCTTTGGGTTCTGATCACTGGAGTGTAAGCCTTTATTTTGAGGCACATATTCCTCTTTGACTATTCCAATTCACAAGCCAAAGGAAGAAAGTTCCTGACCATTAAAAAATGCCAGAAGCCTGTTAATTCAAAGTTGTCAATCTTCATGCAAAAGACAGAGGTGTCAAAACTTAACAAGGCTTTTAACATGTTCAGTGACTGCTTGGCAAGCCAGAGCGAGGGGTTCACTGCTGGTCATAGACTGCATCTTTCTTCACAGATGATTCATAATTCCAAGAACCACTGTTGGCCAAATCAGCAAACAGCCTAAATTGATCTTCCCAAATCTTGATAACCAATCTCTACCCAGGCTGCTGGCGTTCACTTTTAACTACCACTTGTACTTCAGCTCTATCCTTGGTCTGTTTGAAAGAGTTTTATCAAGAATCCTGCCGAGTTCATTTTCCCTAAAATCACCTACCTTTGATGATAAAATTCCTCACTTTCCAACCTTAGTATCTTAACACCCTTGACATCTGCTCTAACTCCTTATCTTCCATCTTACTCACTTTGGTTCTGTCTTCAGCTATAATATAGGAGAGTCAGTGTAGCCAGAATCTCCCCTGATGCCTGACGCTTCCTCTTTGTAATTTTCCATTCCCTTGCTTTGCTGCTTCTCCTTTCCTCCCTCCCTTTTTATTCATGCAACATTACAGTAGTGAGTAAGTTTCATCGATACAGTTTCTCACCTTAGCAACTGGTTACATCAAACCATGCCCACCGTCAAATGTCCAGTCATCATCCAAGACCAACTAAACAGTCCATTCACCCAAGCCCTCCCTGCTCCTACTCCTCTGGCTACCACCATTCAGTTGTCAGTCTAAGTGTTTCTATTTTAGTTTTGCTTTTGTTCCTTTGATGTTGTTTTCTTTATATTCCACAAATGATTGATATCATATAATATTTACCTTTCTCATTCTGACTTATTTCTCTTAGGCTAATTCCCTTGAAGGACCAGTCTTGTTCTGGCAAATGGCAATAGTTCATCTTTGTTTTGGTTTTTTTGTTTGCTTTTTATTTTTGCAGCTGAGTACTATTCCACTGTGTGTGTGTGTGTGTGTGTGTGTGTGTGTGTGTGTGTGTGTGTACCACCAGGCACATGCTCTACCTATGCTCAGTGAAACAAGTCAGAAAGAAAAAGGAAAATATTGGATGGTTTCACCTATAGGGGGAACATAGGGGAATCATACAAGAGATGAGGGGAACAAAAGACAAAACTAGAAGTCAAACTATAAATTGTAGACATTCCTCAGGGGAGGGGAAGGGTGAGGGATCAAAATGGGAAGAGCACAGGAGTCTATGGTGACACTTCACAGGTGTCTTGGTGGTGGGTAATACTATGAGGACAACACCTGAGAGGAGAAATCAAACTTTGCACAAAAATGAACAATGATGTAAAAATATAGAAATAAATTATTTTTTAAAAATTATTCTTTCTTTAAGAATAGAACAGCATTGGGGCCTCCCCGGTGGCGCAGCGGTTGAGCGCTGCGCTGTGGAGCTGTCGGCAGCGGCGACGCGAGTTCGACGCCCAGCCGGGGAGAATCCCACATGGTGCGGCAGACCTCTCCTGCCTCACCCGCTGCTCCCCTCAGCAGTGTACTTCTGATCTGCCTGTTCTGCTCCCCACTCTGTCTCTGGTGAACCCTCTCACCGCCCCACGCCTCTGGCCTGTACCCCAGCTTGTATGTATAAATAAATAAAAAAAAAGAATAGAACAGCATTGAATCAATCTCTCTCCCCTACTATAAAACTCCACTATAATTATCACCATCAATACAGTCTGCTATTGTAATGAACAATTTTTGTTTTCACATATTAGTAATCTGAATAAAGTGATAAAAAACTTTTGTTTTATGTGTTAATAACTCTATATTAGATCACATATAATATATAATGAAATATAAATATGCAATATGTAGCATATATAATGAAAAATATTATGTGGTTTTACCATAAACTCTAAAATTAAATATTTCAGGAAAAATTGTGAAAGACTTTGAAATGAATAGAAAAAAATTAATCTAATTAAAAAACATGCATTTTCTAGAACAGAGTCTTCCTTCTTTTCCAACTTTATTAAATACATTTCTTTCACTGACTTTGAGCTTTTGAGATCCCTGTGAATTGCAGGTAACTGATAGAAACCCAAGTCATTCTTGACCACAGACAGATAAAGGAATGTTTTCCCAGCAAAGGGACAACTGAACTTCCCACCACAACTACCAACTTTGGGAAAAAATGACACAGCATCTATCTGAAAAGTGCATTAATATATCCTGATTACGTGTATCTGACTGGTATTTTGAACACTCTTTTGAAATGGTTGGACTACCTGTATGACTTCCTCAAAGATTAATGAGAAACAAGGTCATTGCCACATGTTCATTTTTTATTTGTGTAACAATCATGATTTTACCTTTTAAAGATTTTCTTCTTTAACAAGAGCTATCATTTACCATTTTTACACATGGAGAAATGAGGCTCAGAAAAGTTAGGTAACAAGCTCACTGTGGCTTCACTAATAACCTGAGCTCACGATTGCTGAAGTCAAAGCACACTTTTCCCCCACATTAATATCTTCTTAACATAAACAAAATCACAGAGTTTGCATGCTGCACATTTAATAGAACTCTGGATCATATGCAGAATGCAGACCCAACCAACTAATAATTACCACTGATTAGGTAATTAGTGACTAGAAATGCTAATTGCATTTCAACATAGTTGCTGTATGGCAATAAAAACAAAGATAATAGCCTAGTGATGCAGAAACAAAATAGCATTATACAAACCAAGCTATCAAATATGTCCGTAAATCTTTTCAATTAGAACCTTAAGAACTCTGAAGTACATTTTTCCTCTCTCCACTGATTCCTTGGATTAACAGAGACCATTAGCTGATTTTGATTGGTTCTATTCATAGCAAAAGAAAAGAGAAAAATGACAGAAGACGGAAAAGAGTAGAGGAGGAACAGTAAGCTTCAGGATATGATAAAATAAAAATTGCATATGTGTGGAGCCGGGAATTCTGTTTTACAATTCTGTGACACCATGCAAGTAATTTAATCTTAGTCAGATGCCTTACATATAACATGGGCATAAAACCACAGAGCATCAAGCTATTAAGATAAAAAGATAGAGTGACTATAAACCATCTGGAGCATAAGTAAATGTTCAGTATGTTACAGTCTCCTTTGTGCAAACTTATCTCTGCCTCAAATCATTCCACAAGCCTCAAAACACAGCAAAGTCATGGACAACAAGAAGTTAGAATACACCTAAGCATGAAGCAATGCCAGAGAGACAGCAGTGAACCTGAATGTTCAACTAGATTTTGTTTCCAATCTGCACAAGTAAAATAGGAACTATCAAGAACACATTTAAAAAACAAGTAATTCATTACTTACCTTATGAATACAACATAAAAATGAGTTCACTTTTTTTTTTTTTTTTTTTTTTGCATAGACCAACTGTGGTATAGGCCAGCAGAGTATGTGGGGGTGGGGTGATGTTGAGAGGATTCACCAAAGACAGAGTGAGGAGCAGAACAGGTCAGTCTACTGAAATACACTGCTGAGGGGAGCAGCAGGTGAGACAGGAGAGGTCTGCTACACCACATGTGGGTTAGCTCCCTGGTTGGGGATCGAACTCATGCGGCAGTGATAGCACTGAGACTTAACCGTTAGGCTACCAGGGAGGTGAGCCTCCAATATGCTCACTTTTAAAAGAAATGTAAGGCAAGTGGCTGCCATGTGACTCAAATTCTGAACGCCATGCAACTGCTCTGAAAGGATGATTTATAGCAGTCAGAGTGATGTCCTGGAGGGACGCTTTTATCTGATGGCTCTCCCTATACACAAACAGAGTGGCAAGCTTATACACAGTCTTAAAACCATTTAAGAATGATTCCATGGCAGGAATTTCCTTACGTGGCTACAGTATTTTTGGTGGAGAAAGAGAATCAGAAGATGCCTATTTTCAGTCACATTCTCAACAGATCATGGAGAAATGGTAAAACACTGAGACCATTGGTTTTTATTTTCCTAGCTTCTTGTATCTTCCCCAGTGAGGAAGGGAAAGATTTAATTTCTAATTTCCCTTACCCCTACTCTTCTGGAATATATCACCCTGATGAATTCCTCTCTGAAATAAACATAGAAACTAAATGTAATAACTTTCAACTTCCTGCAATCAACACTGTTTTCATACACTGTACTAAATATGAAATGTAGGGTCTCCCTGGTGGCGCAGTGGTTAGGCGCTGTGCTGTGGAGCTGTCCACAGCGGCTATGCAAGTTCAACGCCTGGCCAGGGGGATTCCCACACGGCGCAGCAGACCTCTCCTGCCTCCCCCGCTGCTCCCCTCAGCAGTGTATTTCATTCCATCTGCCTGTTCTGCTCCCAACTCGGTCTCTGGCGAACCCTCTCACTGCCCCACGCCTCTGGCCTGTACCCCAGCTTGTACGCATAAATAAATAAATCTTTAAAAAAATAAATATAAAGTGATGATCAAAAAATATTTGGAATAAATAACAGTTCATAAACTATGAAAAACTGCTATAAGGTATATGAAGTTTTTCATGATATTAGAGGGGGGAAGAACTGCTATAAAGAGAATGTAAAAGGAGAGCACTAGACTAGACTAGGGGAAAGAGAGATCCATTCTGTGGATTTCTGGCAATCAAAAAGATATCTTGAACACAGGGAAATCAAACATGAAGCAGTTTCTTTGAGCAGAGGTCCATTCAGGTTTACTGCGATTCATCTGAGCCTGGTCACCTAGCAGAAGGGCCACCATTGGACAACACCCAGGCAGATGCGGAGTGCATGATCTATATCTGTCTTTTTGGCATGCCTATTCTCACCTGGACAGAAAGATGATCATTCATACACTCCAGTCCCACCATCAATGCCAAGACCAAACCTGTCACAGGCAGCCCTTTTCTCAGTCACTAAATACTCCAGTAAGCTCATGTGAGTACTTAACCTGATACTGGCTAAAGCATCATGCAAGCCCATTAGTTCAGAGGGAAACCTACCAGCTATGTCTAAGCAGTTAGTGCTGCAGATCAAACTTAGACAGTAAATTACTAAAATGAAAGAAGTACAAAGTTCCAAAGATGTTGAATTTAACCATGTCTGCTAAGTATATTGCTACCCTCAATTATCAAAAGATCTGTCAGTGGGTAGTTTTATAATATATCATCCCTTCTGCTGTCCACTGTTTCAAACTCAATCTGTCCAACATCAACTAGTATAACAAAAATCAGTTCTGTCACTTACTCTCTGGAGTTAAATGTTGACCCCACAACTGATGTGTTGAGTCCTGGGAAGAACTGTCCCTACATCAGATGCCAATCACAAGGTCATGTGACTCCAAGACCACCCACACCACTGGCGAACTGGCTACAAATTTGGGGATTCTCAAGCCTCCCCTTACATTTGATAATATGCTAGAACAACACATTCCTAGAGTTATTCTAGCATAATATGCTGGAAAGCACTATATTAACAATTCAAGCTTTATTATGAAAGATAAAACTCAGAAGCAGCCAAATGAAGCAACACAGGGCAAGGTTTGGGAAGGTCCTGAGCACAGAGCTTCATGTCCTCAACCAAGGGAGTCAAAGCGATCAACCAGCCTCGAGGCATACCGAAGGGCTCACCAAGCAGGAATGGCCATTGAGCCTCATGCCCAGTTTTTACTGGGGATTCTTTACATTCTTGGCCCCATAATGAAAATCATCTCTAGTCTTCATCTTCTCCCCTCCCCAGAGTTCAGACTGGCTCAAATTCTGAACCCTCTAATCACATGATTGCTTTGTGACCAGCCTCCTTCCCATCTAGGACACCACCATGAGTCACCTCAGTAGCATAAACTAAGGAATCACCTAAGGAGGCTATAAAAAATAAAGAAACTCTATACTCCTAATTCATGAAATTCTGACTATTTAGAATCTCCTTCCCAGGAGCCAGGGACAAAAACACCAGTTAAATTCTTTACTATACAACATTAGGCTACTGTACATGTTATAGTATCAGATGAGTCGAAAACAAGACCTGAATGTAGAACAGATGATTGAATAATGTGTGCAGAGACATAAATAACTTTTCTTCTGTAGAAGAATCGCAGACCAGTTTCACTTTTAATTAAAGCTGTCAGTTCTCTCATAGATTATACTGTTTTGAGATAAAAATGGGACTTATAAACTGAACCTGAACCACACCCAGGGACACTAACCCCACATAATGTACAACATTTGCGGCTCTCATTTTTCTAATAGGGATATATTTTGCAGTATAAAACATTCCTAATCATTAGCAAAATACTTCTTCCCTAGGTACTGACAGGCTTAAACTAACCCTGTTACTCTTAGTATATCAAATTTTAAACAGTTGCTACTCTGTAGCAAACACCTGTAGAGATCAATGTAGATATAAAATCTGCAACAGAAAGGTGTCAAATCACTGATTTCGCACTGTGCCTCAAGAGAGACAGGAAGCCAATCCTTCCAAGCTGTAATTTGTCTCAGAAGTTTTTAGTACCTGATCTGGAATTGAGCTGTGTGGAATGGTTTATCCAGTCAGTCCTCTAGTTCAAATATACCAGAGAACACTGGAGCTGGAATTGGCAGAACTAATGGCTAAGTACCAGCTACCCCACTCAGTGTGAAAATTTCACTTTATCTCTCTGAAATTCATATTTTCATCTAAAATGAAAATAATGACAATATCATAATTACACAGTAATGATAAAATGTGATAATGCATGTGTGACTTTAAGGCACAGTGGGAGATAAAGTTGTTAAAACACACGGAATACCAATTTACTCTGCAGTAATGGTGTTCAACTAATCTTTGGATTTTTAATTTAATTTTATTTTACATACATACACACACACGCCCCCCCCCCCAACACACACACAGAGCACCCCACTATCTCATTATGATCTCTCTTGGTTCCAGTTAAAGGCCACCTAGCAAACTAATGTGCATCAGGAATTAAAGCCACACTCTGAATAAGGTAAGTAGGGATGAAGAGCAAAACTGAAACTGTTTCACAAGTCTGTAGGAAGGAATCCCAGTGCTACACAATGCTCCTATATTGAGGTTTCCCACAGCTCTTTCAGCTAATTTCTTGCAGAGATCAATGGCTCTCCATAGCAAGATGGGTACTTTAATTTAGCCTCTAAAAATGTCCAGCACACCCCCCCCTCCATGCTCCAGATAGCTAAAGTCTAACATTCAGAAACACCTAATATTTAGTACAGCCTTGAAAAGATTTCAGTGTAGAATGGACAGCTATCAGTGTCCAATCAAGACTGGACAAGATTTATATTTGAGAATGATCGTCCACCAGTGTGTTTTAATCTTCTTGAACTCATACCTCCTTCCTTGATTTCTCCCATAACTTCCGTGTGTTCATACTAGACAAAGATATTTATAAAAATCTCTACATTCTGTTGATTGCAAATCATAATCAATATGTATTGATAGGCTTGTTCAAAATGCACACAACTATCTCCAGCTACTTCCTCTCAGTACATAGGTTATTTTCCTACCACCCCTCACCTCCCATCACTTTAGAGTTACAAGATTCTGTAAATCATAACTACTCTAACCTGAAGTTATTGCTAAAACTTTTTAGCTTCTAATAAAAATGCTTCCACAGATTTGTATTTTAATATCACACTCACAACTTCTGTGACTGCTGTCTATGTATCCTTATTCTAAATGCCGTGTTGCACATTTCTTCACTCCTCAAATACAAAGTAACCAGTTGGGATCAGGGGCACAATAACTAGAACAAAACAAGCAAAAAAAAAAAAAAATGAATGGGACACCTGCCCCATGAAGACTCTTTCTGTTGGTGAAGATAACACAGTTAAAATAGTAAAGTGATAAAATAAAAAAATATAAAATAGGTTCTACAAAAGAAAAAACAGAACCTGGAATAGAGACATGGAAACAGGACAGCTATTATTACAGAGTTTCAAGGAAAGGTTTCATGAGGAGGTGAGTGTAGGCTGAAGAAAAAATGATGGGACGAGCTTGTTGCTGAAGAGTAGCTGAGAAACTACCATAAAGGAGGAACTGCATAAATAAGACTATGAACGAGGAAAGAACTAAGAATGATTTAAAAGGAAAGAGAAAGTTTCAATGCGGCCAGGGCTGAGGGTTGAAAGCAGAGTGGCAGGTAACAATCTGGAAGTGACAACGTGTAGTTCCCTAGACAATGAACTATTTCCAAGCCCTGAGATGGGGGGAGTAAAGAGAAAATGCCTCCACCCGAGAGTCCTGCCAGAAAACCTGTATCCCTGGAAAACAGTGAGGTTTCAGTTTAGGCAAGAAAGCCACAGGAGCACACTATGACAAAGTGAGGGCGAAGAGAATTGGCTAATGAGCAGGAAGGAGTTCTGGAGGCGTCCTGGAAGAGTCTAGATTTTAAAAAACATACCAGATCCAGATTTTACAGGGCAGTGCAGGAAACAGATTTCACATGATGGTAGAAAAGCCTTGTGGTTTTGGTCCTGAGATAAACAGGGAGGTGTGGCCTTGGGGATTTATCCCTATAATTTCAGTGACGATTGAGGTGGACCAGTACTACAACTTATCTCCATAAGGAAGCCCCAGGGATAGATGACCAGGAGACTATGGACTGCTAATTTCTGGAGGTTACAAGTACCATGAAGTTCACAGCAAGTCCTAGAGGCAGATCGTGAAAAGGATAATAGTCCCCAAGGTTGGTGAGATGGAGAAGGCAGGAGAATGGAGAGATGCAGGCAAGAAAGGGTGCTTATGACTGAAGGCTCATATTTCATCGACCCTCCTTTGATTTCATCTACCACCTCTTAAGATGACTCATGTAATTGGATGGTATTGATAACACATAAGATAGATAAATAAATTTCTTATATTTTATAAGATACACAGAATTTTTCTACCTGCATGATTCCCAACTGTAGGCCAACAAAAAAATTAATAAATTCAGAGGGCTGGAAGGATGAACTGCCAAAGAACAGTTGGTAAAAGGTTGGTAAATGGTTTAACATTTTCTTCTTAATTTTTAACATTCCTATGGAGGGCCTCCCTGGTGGCACAAGGCGTTAAGTCTCAGCACTATGAAGCTATCAGCAGCCACAGCAGCACAAGTTTGATCCCCGGCCAGGGAGGTGACCACATGGTGCGGCAGACCTCTCCTGTCTCACCCGCTGCTCCCCTCAGCAGTGTATCTCAGTCACTCTACCTGTTTTGCTCCCCACTCTGTCTCTGGTGAATCCTCTCACCCTACCCCTACCTCCAGCCTACACCCCGGCTCTTGTATGCATAAATAAATAAATCTTTAAAAAAATTCTACAAACACACACACAAACACACACACACACACACACACACACACACACACACACACACACACCTCTCTGAATAAGGAAAATATAGTCAGAAACCATCATGGGTGAGGGAGATGATAAGGCTGCAGTTCTGGAACTTCCCAGCTCCATTAGAATAAAAAAGGTTTAATGGCACATACATCATTCAACAGTTAAATTATATATAGGTCGCCTGAAAAAGCATTCTGTTCCCATGCCTCCAACACCCGTTTTAACATATGTTTCAAACATCAAAGTCTCTAGCCCATGGTCAACTCTTATCAGATTTCCAAAGCTGAAAAAACAGAATAATATGTTTTCACTCTTCAATTTTGCCTATTTGCCAACTGAGGAAAACTCCAATGACATTATGTGTGATTCTACCTAGGGAACTAATTCATAAAACATAACGGATACCATCACACAGTCTAACTCTTTGGTTCTTTTTCTTTCTCTCCGTATATATGCTTCATACTGCACACATGCGAATATGTACCAGTGTGTGTGTGTGCGTGTGCGCGTGCACTCACACACGCGCACACACACACATGCACACACACACACACACAACTCAAATTACAAAATCACAGTTGTTCTCTCCAGGGAGTCCTGTTGGGCTGGGCTGCCCTGACTCAGGCTCCCGTCTCACCTAATATCCCACACCACGCAATGCGAGGTCATTCAGGGGCTGAGGACGCCCTGTGTGATTGAGGAAATTGCTTCTCTGCATGCGTCCTTCGCAGCACACATTGCCTCTGCCCCATTTTCCTTACAATAACATTCTGAAGCAAGATCTTCATAGCAATTACCTGACTTGCAATATGGATACTGTTCCTGCCCTGCCCTGTGTCCCCCAATTGGAACAGACCTCCATTAGCAGGAACTAAAGCTGCCAGCCTGTCCAGCTCACACTAGAGAAGCCCTACGTGACACTGAAGAGCTGGGTCCAGAGCATGCACAGAAAGATGCCACGGAACTCAGCCGCTAAGGTTGCACACTAACCAGATGGTGTTTGCTTCAACCAAGAGGGAGAGAGTTAAGCCTATGAGGCTGGCCTCTGTGAGGGAAACTGATAGGCATAATTTGGCTCTAATGTAGCGAGTTGGGATGAAGACATGCTATCAAGACCGCTCCAAAGTGCAGGGCTGTGATAGTATTAGTGCAGGGCTGTGACAGTATTTCTTCCAGTATCCCACATTGCTGAGACATTAACCAGCTGCTTCCACAGAAAAGTCTTCAAACTTCAAATGGGAAAAGTAAGATCTTCCCTCACACTAGGCTCTGTTGTTGAAGTGCCTGGTGATAATGAGGATCCTACCCTCTAGCTGCATGCGAGCAAAGGGTAGAGAGAAAGAGAACACCAGGGCAGATGAGGTGGAATGAGAGGAAAAAGCTTAACTGCATAAGTGAGGGCCGCAGAACCATGCCCTGTGGCATGACTGAGGCTGGCTGGGTATTTTCACAAATCACTGGCTTGTCAAGGAACAGCCTCAAGAAAATGGCTGCAACTTTTGAGCCAAACTTCAAGTCATCTCAGGGCTCAAGTTTAAAGTCTCTTAGGACAACCGACTCTTGAGGGAGTGCAACACTTTAACCACAGAATCAGCTTCAGAAGCACAGAGGGGTGGAAGAAAAAGTAGAACTAACCAAGGAATTATAACAGGGTGGTCCCCAGGGAAAGAGGAGGTTCCAGGTTCCTTGCTCCACCCAAGAAAGGATGGAGCTGAGCAGGGAGGAGGAGAAGCTGGAGAACAGACAGGAGGAAGGAAGGAAGCAGGATGGAGAGCCAGAAAGAGACCCTGAAGTAGAAAGACATATGAAGAAGCTGAACTTGCTTCTCAGCCTTGGACGGCTTGAAATGATGTGGGTGACAGACCCATGGGGAAGTTAGTAATGGTAGCGTTTATCTTGATTTTGGATTTTGCTCCTTCCATCCCAGACACGCTGGGACCTTTTGCCCCTTCTCTGTGGGTCCCCACCAGGAGGTGCCTTAGACTTGTGGTAGGCTTTTGGATCTCAGTGGCCCGGCTTCGGGCCAACCCTGTTTGCTTGGGCCTTTGCCCATGAGAGGATGGGTAACTTTGGGTGCTTGATATGGAAACTATGTTCTTCCCCTTCTCTCTGTTGCACACTGATTGTATTAAAGTTCCTTTCCATTAACGGTCTTATGCATGAGAATATGTTTGTCTTGATGGCGCAGATGGCATAACCTATTTAGAGCCAGTAGGTTTGGGGGCTCCTGGGTGCCCCTCACCCTCACCTGCAACCTGCAATCACTTGTCTTTGCCCATGAGAAAAAGTCAAATGATCTAAGACAACGCTACTTTAGGATAATCTGATATTCTACCACTATCACCATCTAATGGAGAAAGAAAATAACTCCCAACTTCAAGAGAAATATTTATATGATGCTACTGAATGGAAAAAGCTGTATTTTAATGTATCATTTGTATTATTCTATTTTTTATAGATTTATTTTTTTATGCATACAAGAGATGGGGGGTAGGACAGAGGTGTGTGTGTGGGGGGTGGTGAGAGGATTCACCAGAGACAGAGTGGGGAGCAGAACAGGCAGAGCTTCTGAAATACACTGCTGCGGGGTGCAGCAGGTGAGGTAGGAGAGGTTTGCTGCACCATGTAGGTTAGCTCCCTGCCTGGGATTGAACTTGTGAGTGCTGAGACTTAACCCCTTGTACCACCAGGAAGGCCCCATTTGCATTATTCTAGAAGGAATGAGTGCTTGTAGAAAAATTATAAAGTTCAGAGAAGTATTTAAAAAACCCTATAACCCAATCTTCCAGAGACAACCACTATTATTTTGTCATCTCTCTCTTCTAATTTCTATACATATTTTTCCTTAATAGATAACATTAATTATGAAGCCCTATATGCTGCTTTCTCAGTTATTATAGTAAATGTTTCTCAACTGGCTTTATACTTAAGTGACACCTGGTTTGCTTGTTAAACAGTATTTCTTTCATTTTAGAACATTCAAAGTACAATGTAGTTAGTGTTCCTTGTAAATGTAATACCTAGTGATAAATTAAAATACAGTTGATGAGCCCTTCCTAGACTCAAACCACTACGCTAAACACAAGAACCTAAGCAGAGTGGAATGTGGCCTGCAGCACTGGAAGCCCTGAACCCCAGAGACCCCATCTATCAGTGAGGAAATAGGCTCAGTCTCAGGGAGCTTCATCAAGGCTTGCACTGTGGCCCATGTTGACTTAGTCTACATTAGCAAGTGAAAGAAAGCTAAGGATCTAAACCAATTTTTTTAATATATATTTTTATTGTTATTTATGTCTTTTACATTTTGTATTCCCCTTGGGTAACCCACCACCAATTCACCCGTGATCCATCTCCGTGGTCCCTTGGGTTCTTTTCTATTCCATTTTGTGCCCTTATCCTCCCCTCCCCACCCCCGCTGAGTGTCTCTCTCCTATTTGGTTTCCTTATAGTCCTGTTATAAGTGAAACCATTTGATATTTTTCTCTTTCTTTCTGGCTTATTTCACTGAGTATGATCCCCTCTAAATCCATCCATGTCACTGCAAATTGCATGTGTTTATCTTCTTTGAATGCTGAGTAGTATTCCATTGTGTATATGTACCACATCTTCTTGATCCAGTCATCTATTTTTGGACATCTGGGTTGCTTTATACCTTTGCTATTGTGATCTAAACCAATTCTTTAGTGATGGCTCCTTCACTCCTCTACCACCTCCTGGTATCCACTAAGACCTACTTCCTACATCAGATTTCTGCATAAGTGCCTTGTTCCCCACTTGTATTTCTTGCAGCTTTAAATAAAACCCTGTGATTTAATAAATTTATTATACTATCAATTTACTGTAACTGCCTAACCTCTTTCATGAGCCTATAAACTCTTTTTCGAATGTGGAAATGTTTCATATTTCATTTTTCTTCAGAATCTAGCAATATGAGCAGAGGACTCAATATATTTTTGAGTGATCTCAACTTAATGAATTTAAAGTGAAGCCCATTTTTTTCTGAAAAGTTGGTAAAGTAATACTGCACTTTTATGATTAATAGAAGTAATAAATATATCTGAACTATAATGTTTTAAAACTATATTCATGTGTATGCTTCTATAGAAGCCTCAAATCAATATTAAAGATCTCACTTCTTTCATTCCCGGAAACATGCAAAAATCACTTGTATTTCCAAAGAATGAAAAGCCTGTTATTTTGTGAGTGTGTCAGTAACCCGGAATTGTGATGGCTAAAACCACAAATAGAACTGGCCAGTGATAGACACTACTGGGAGACATGTACTCTGCAGTCTAACAGGTTTAAGAGATTTCCCTTTAAATCAAGAGTACCAAGGATTACTATAAAATTATTCATCCTCTTTTTTAACCATCAAACATCCATGTCAATAAATCCTAGACTCTGTTCAAGGGGAACAACAGAGGAGACTAGAGGGCAGTTTAAATGATTTATACACAGTTACCACACATCAGAAAGGAAGTGGTAATCTATGCTACAAGTAGTAAAATATGCTACAATATCCCCACATATGGATTTGGGACATACTGGATTATTTTATAAATGTCCTTAATCCTTGGGGGTGGGGAGAAGGGAGAAAGGGGTATCTGCTCTAAGAATTAATGTTAAAGATTCTAATGTTGTTCCTTGATTCCTTTTTTCTTTCTCTTTTTCTGACTTTATTTCATAGTCTTTTCTATTTATTCTAAATTTGGAGAAAACAAAAGTAATTTTATATAAGCCTCTCTATATTATAAATGTAGTTTATTAATAATATTAGAAAATTAAAATTTAAAAAAACCTCAATATGTAAGACATACTTCACAGTAATACTTCTGTTTTCTCACAGACATCAATTCAATCTAAAACTCACCAAATAAATTCAATTTTAATTTTGCTCAGTATTGATCCCAAGTAAGGCCAGTTCAGGCTCTTTGGAGGGGAGTTATCTATTACAGCAACACTACTGAGGAAAGCCAAAGAGGCAATCGAATCAAAGAAATTATTTGTAAATGGCCAAACAACTTCGATAATTTTAAAAAGAAATGGACTCTCACACAGTGAAAGTACAAGCCCTATTTGTTTTGTTGGGGGGGGGGGGTTGGGTTTGTTTGTTTTTTTCTGTTAATGACAGTGGTTTCTCTTTAGCCAGACAAGGTGACACTGATTGTGTTGTTAAGGCAAAGTCATTGAATGCTTGGAAAATCTCTTTCTGGAAATGCACTTTCATTCACTAGCTCTTCACAACTCAAAACTTCCCTTTCTGTATAACCTGGTGCTGAGGCAATTCTTTCAAACTACTTAGTTTCCATAGACAGCTTCCTGCTGGGGAGATTATGAAGACTCCCAAACTGACCTAGCAACACTTTCAGGGCTCAATAACCACACACCTTTCCCAGGGAGGACTGACAGCCTCCAGCAACCATTAAAGTGAAGAGGCATTTGGGCAGGGCAATTGGAAAAAAACGTGTTGATTGCTGATTAGAGGGCCCTGAGTGACCATTCTGGCTTGGTATAAGCACAGGAGGTTATTGCCCTTCTGTGACATTCCTTATGGCAGAGAGCATAAACCAACACACAACTCCTACTTTGTTTTGTTATGACCTCAGTCATTCTCAATATTCACTTGGCGCCAAAGTTAAAAAAAATAGCAATCTGATATAAACTATTCAAAGGTAAATGTCATTTGCACTTATAAAAATTAAAAATATTTTGTTGGCCCTTACGGGGGCCATTAATGGATCTTTAAATTTTTTTGTCTCCAGTAATAACTACGAATGACCAGTAATACCTCACATAACTATGTTGGGAAACATAATCAGTGATTATCCAAATTTATCAGCTTTGGAAAAGAAAATGTCATTAATTGTGGGTTTCTTTATAAAAATGTTTTTATTAACTACCTATCAAAATATTTATAAGTACATATTTTGTATAGTACATAAATCACAAGAAAATGAATATTTCATTCTTTCTACCTAGCTTAAAAATACTAGACTGAAGTATCTTTGAGAATCCCCATGCACCAACTCCCAGACTCACCTCCTTTTTCCTTATCACTTAAGGTAACCATCAACCTGAATTAAGTATTTTTATTCCCTTACTAACCTTTATTTTTTTTTTTAAAGATTTATTTATACAAGCTGAGGTACAGTCCAGAGGCATGGGGCGGCGAGAGGGTTCACCAGAGACAGAGTGGGGAGCAGAACAGGCAGATCAGAAATACACTGCTGAGGGGAGCAGCTGGGCAAGGCAGGAGAGGTCTGCTGCACCATGTGGGGTTCTCCCCCGCTGGGCGTTGAACTCACATCACGAGCTGCCGGCAGCTCCACAGCACAGCTCTCAAGCGCTGCGCCACCAGGGAGGCCCCCCAACCTTCATATTTTTACTAAATAACTATATATATCTCTACATAGGGTACGAGTTTTGCACTTTTCATAATGCAATAATTTCGTATTCTTCCAGGAAGTGGAATTTGGACTGAACCAAGAAGAGGAGAACCTGTTGTTTTGTTTGTAGGGTTCCAGAGACCTCCAAAGGAGGTGAGGAAACTTGCCTCCATTGACAGGACTGGACAACTCTGGAAAAGAAAAGTCCTGGTAACCTCGAGAAGAGGAACCCCAGGTGGAGTCTTGTGAGACTGACTTTGTTCCTGAAGCCTGCACAGACTAAATGTCACGGGTTCATTCACTCTGATCCTCTATAGCATACTCCAACAAAGCCAACTAAAATTGCTGTTTGGTTATTCTGCCCTGTGACATTATGCAAAAATAGGTTACATGGACTAAAAGTAGGTTTAGTTTGCAAATATTTTGCTGTACTGTTGGATAAAATTGGTATCAAGGTGAAGAGGACTTGCTTTTAGCTAAGTTAAATCAGTTTAAATTTTTTTCCTGTAATTTTGATATATTTGCTGTTTTGTTTTAGCTAGTGCCTCCAGATATTTTTTTTTCTTTTGACATGGACTAAAACCCTGAAAAAAAGACTGTTTCCTAAGGCTACACCCTAAAATCTGTGCCACCACAGATATGGTGAAATAAAAAAATGAAAGGCGGGATTGTAACAAGGTGGTTCTCAGGAAAGGGGAGTGTTCCAGGCTCCCTGCCCCACCCAAGGGAGGATGGAGCTGAGCAGGAGAGATAAAAAGCTGGGGAAGGAGAAAGAGAAAACTGGAAGTAGGAAGGAAGCAGATTGGAGAGCTAGGAGAGGCACAAGGAGCAGAGAGACATGTGAAGAAGCTTCACTGGTCTGGACTGGTTGAAACAGATGTGGGTGAGAGACCCTTGGGGAGGTTAACAAGGGCAATGTTGATCCGGATTTTGATTTTGTTCTTTTCCTCCCAAAACTGCCTGGCTTTTCTGACCCTTTTCTATGGGTCCCTGCAAAAAGGTGCTTTAGACTTGTGGCAGGCTTTCTGGCCTTGCTTTGGGCCAGTCCAATTTGGGTAGACTTTTATCCATGAGGTGATGGGTAACAGTGGGCGCATGATTTAAAAACTATATTCTCTGTCTTTTCTAATTGTATTAAAGTTTCTTTCCACTAAAGGTCTTATATGTTTTGTCATGATATGGTAGATGGCAGAACCTAGTTAGAGCGGGCCGGTTTGGGGGTTCTAGGGTGCCCTCTCCCTGCCCTGTAATAGTAAGTGATTCATTTTCTTCCAAATATCTTTTAAATTTTTGCCCAAATCCTCTTGCTACAATTTGTTATTTATTTCATAATGATCATTAATTATCATATCAATTCTATATTCTAGAAAAGCAATCTTTCCTATTTTGATGTATCAGTTATAACTTCTCTTCATTTGTGGCTTTTTCTCCTTTTTACTTAATTTTAGCTTTCCTAGGTTTAAAGTCAATAAATTAACCAATGATCTTCTTAATTTTCTCCTTTTTACCTAATTTTAATTTTCTTAGGTTTAAAGTCAATGATCTTCTCTACGGTTTATGCATATTTTTGTCTTCTTTAAAAATTTTCTTGTCAGGCCTCCCCAGTGGCTCAGTGGTTAGGCACTGCACTGTGGAGCTGTCGGCAGCTGCGACTTGAGTTTAATGCCCAGCTGGGGAGATTCCCACATGGCACGGCAGACCTCTCCTGCCTCGCCTGCTGCTCCCCTCAGCAGTGTATTTCCATCGATCTGCCCGTTCTGCTCCCCGCTCTGTCTCTGGCAAACCCTCTCACCACCCCACCCCTCTGGTCTATACCCCAGCTTGCATGCATAAATAAATAAATGTTTTTAAAAATTAAAAGAAAAATAAATACAAAAAAAATAAAAATTTTCTTCTCAATCAAGAAAGCATGACTGTACTCTCCTAGATGTTCTACAATTATTTCCATTTTTGTCCTTCAAGTTTTTATCCTTCAAGACTTTGTCCTTCTGGAACTGACCCTTCTGAATTATATATTAGCAATTCACCTTTATATCTTTCATACAGATAAACAATCCCAACACCATTTATTAAACAATCCATCCTTTATCCACTGATCACCAAGTTACCTCCACCATGAATCAAGTTTTCATATACACAGAGCTAATCCTGGACTCTTGAGTTTTACTTCACTGTTCACTTAACTTCACTTTGTCATTGCAGGAACGAATATAACATGACCTAGTTGACTAAAGATTTTCAATTTTTTTTAAAAGATTTATTTATTTATGCATACGAGCTGGGGTACAGGCCAGAGGCATGGAGCAGCGAGAAGGTTCACCAGAGACAGAGTGGGGAGCAGAACAGGCAGATTGACGAAAATATACTGCTGAGGGGAGCAGCGGGCGAGGCAGGAGAGGTCTGCCATGCCGTGTGGGAATCTCCCCAGCTGGGCAATGAACTCGCGTTGCTGCTGCCGACACCTCCACAGCGCTCAACTGTTGTGCCACCAGGGAGGCCTTTGACTAAAGGTTTTAATAAGTTCTGACTGATAGTAGAGAAAGGTCCCAATGTTATTCTTTATCTACATCACTATTTGAGCCTGTCTTAGCCCTTTACTGTTCTATATTTATTTTAAAATGAAATTTTTCAAGTTCCATGATTTTTTTTTTGTGAATTTGACTCAAGTTATATTGAATCTGTAGATCAATTTGGAGACGGAAAATAATTTTCCCTTCAAAAACACGGTGTCTCTCCATTTATTTCAATACTTATTACTACATTTAAAGGATATTTTATATTTGCCTATATAACATCTTTATACAACTTTTGTTAATTTGTTCTTAGATATCATTTTTTTTCTGTGACTTCTATGCTTATTCAAAAGCAAAACAAAACAAGTTAACAGGCCAAAACACAGTTACTTAGGCTAAGTTTCACGTCACCAAGCTGAGATTTAGCATAGTTTCAGCTCTCCCAGTAATAAAGATATAAATCAGACACAAACCAGCTCATCAAGAATTGCCTAATCAGCACTAACGGAACTTCACCATCCCCTAAAGAGAAGTGACATGTGCAATAACCAACCCACTTTTGTCTCATACAACTTTCTCTGCATGTAAAAGTCTTCCATTTTGTACAGCTCTATTCTGCCTGCCAGAGTGGATGCCGCCCAATTCAAATCAATTATCGTTCAAATAAAAAACATTTTCAATGTTTCAGTCTATCTTTGGACAGTTCAGTAACTGAATTACTTGCGAGCTTCATTGGTGCCAGGTATTTCCTCTGACCCTCTGACTTTAAGAGGACTTGTGTTTGTGACTTCTTCTTTTTAAAATTTGAAATACTTTCATTTTGAAGGAATTATTAAACCCTGAAATAAACACATGTTCCTTAAGAAAGAATCCTCAGTTTCTCTCAGGTACTTAGGAACTTTCCTAATCAAAATCATCTAAAGTGAAATGTTAGCTGGAGATTTTTGTGCCCAGATGAGTACTGTGAAGTTTGGCCTTGAAGTCATCACCAGGGAAGGGGATTTTGGTTGCACTTCTTCTACTTCATATACCATCAAGGTTGAGACAGGAGAGTTTTCTTCCTGTTTCCCTTCATGGATGAACTTTTCTTTTCAGTGAGGACAGAGCTTTTTGGAATCCTGGACTTGGGCAAGCGTCTCCTTTTGGTTTTCCCAACATGTGCTGGAAACACTTTACGTTCTCCCTCTGCACTCTCCTCCCCCTACTCCACCAACCTTTAAAAATCAATCAATGTAATCCAACACATCAACAAAAAGAAAAATAAAGACCATATGATCATATCAATAGATGCTGAGAAAGCATTTGACAAAGTACAACACCCATTTATGATAAAAGCCCTTGAAATCCTTGGGATAGAAGGAACATACCTCAATATAATAAAAGCCATATACGACAAACCCACGGCCAATATTATACTCAACGGTGAGAAGCTGAAGGCCTTTCCCCTAAGATCAGGCACAAGGCAAGATGTCCACTCTCACCACTACTTTTCAATATAATACTGGAAGTCCTAGCCAGAGCAATTAGACAAGAGAAAGACATTCAAGGGATCCAAATAGGAAAGGAAGAAATTAAACTGTCTCTATTTGCAGACGATATGATAATATATATACAAAACCCTAAAAACTCCATAGGAAAACTACTCAAAATAATAGACCAGTTCAG